>JAQQSZ010005164.1:0-13945 GCA_028646595.1 Phalanger gymnotis
CTCTATTTCACAAAACTGCTGGAAAAATGGAAAGTGGTATGGCAGAAACTGGGCATAGACCAATATCTTATACCATATACCAAAATAAAGTCAAAATGGGTTCATGATTTAGGACTAAAGGCAGTTTGGTAGAGCAAGGAATAGTTTACCTGTCAGATTTATGGGAAAGGGAACAATTCATGATTCAACAAGAGATAGAGAACATTACCAAATGCAAAATGGATAATTTTGATTATGCTAAATTGAAAAGTTTTTGTATAAACAAAGCCAATGCAACAAAGATTAGGAGGGAAACAGAAAATTTGGAGAAAATCTTTACAACCAGTGTTGCTGATAAAGGCCTCATCTCTAAAATATACAGGGAACTGAGCCAAATTTATAGGAATACAAGTCATTCCCCAATTGAGAAATGGTCAAAGAATATCAACAGGCAGTTTTCAGCAGGAGAAATTAAGAATATCTAGAGGCAAATGAAAAAATGATCGAAATCACTATTGATCAGAGAAATGCAAATCAAAAGAACTCTTAGGTACCATATCTCTCCTGTCAGATTGGCTAAAATGACAAAACACAAAAATGATAAATGCTGGAGAGCATGTGGGAAAATTGGAACACTGTTACATTGTTGGTGCAGTTGTGCACAGATCCAGCCATTCTGGAGAGCAACTGGGAACTCTGCCCAAAGGGCTACAAAAATGAGCATACTCTTTGACCCAGCCATACCACTTCTAGGTCTGTATCCTAAAGAGATCACACAAGGGGGAAAGTGACCTATATGTACAAAAATATTTATAGCAGCTCTTTTTGTAGTAGCAAAGAATTGGAAATCAAGGGGATGCCCATCAATTGGGATATGGCTAAACAAGATGAATGTAATAGATATATGAATGTAATGGAATATTATTGTGCTATAAGCAATGGGGAAGATAAAGACTTCATAATAACCTGGAAAGAACTACATGATCTGATTCTGAGTGAGAGGAGCAGAACCAGGAGAACATTGTACACGACCACAGACATATTGATTCTGTGATGACTAACTTTGATAGACTTGGCTCTTCTTAGCAATACAAGGTTCAAAAACAGCCCTAGAGGTCTCATGATAGAAAGAGCTGTCTACATCCAGATAAAAAACTATGGAGTATGAATTCGGATTGAAGGAAACGATCTACTCTCTCTTTTTTTTCCTATATCTTTTTTTTTGGTTTTGTTTCTTCTTTCTCATGACTCCATTGATCATGGTTCTTCTTTATGACTTGACTATTGTGTAAATATGTTTAATGCAAAAGTATACGTAGAACATATATCGGATAACATCCTGTATTGGGGGAGAAGGGAGGGGAAGAAAATTTGGAACTCAAAAATCTGTGGAACTGAATGTTGTAAACTAAAAGTAAAAAAAAATAATATAATTTAAAAAAAGAAAAAAAAGGCATCATAAAAAATGAGCCCAATGTATAAGGAGATTCATTGGAAACATATATTTTTTTAAAATTTCATTTTAGCTAACTCTTTGAATGGTAGGGGCCCATTGGTATCTGGCACAAAATCTTACCAGTTGGTTCATGTACCTTAGAGGATGAGCCACATCTGAATTCCCAAGAAATGTCTTACAACATATACCTAAGAAACAGAGAACAATTTAAATGGTTGTTCAGAAGAAAATATCTGCATTTGCTCCCTATAGGCCAAGATTTAGCAGAATGCCTGGTAGATAGTAAGCATTTAATACACATTCTCTGGCATATATTGGAGCCTGGGACCCACCCCACATCAGGCAGGTAACCTTCATGTATTAATTCACCAAATTTGTGTGCAGCTCTCCCCCCAAAAATAAAGCCCCTTGAAATTAATTAGAAATTGATGTCTCACACCCAAGAAGAGTTTCCTAATAGGCTTCAACAATATCATAAAATGATAGTATTTAACTTAATTTACACATTTAATAATATACTAATCAAATTTTCAAGGGGCCATTTTATACAGCCAAACAAAATAATAATGAAGTAATTTGGAAGACCAAAAGTCTACAATTTTAAGGTAAATGAGGACAAAAAAAACCACAGTAGGAATGAGAGGGGGATAGAACTTCCAGACCTTATAATTTATTATAAAGCAGTAATCATCAAAACAATTTGGCATGATTTAGAACAGAAAAGTAAATCAGTGGAACAGATGAGATGAAGAATCAGAAATAAATAAATGTTAACTTTGTGTTTGGAAATCCTGATAACATAAATTACTTGAGGAAAAAACTCTCTATTTGACAAGAAGTGCTGAGATAAGCAATTCAGCAGAATTTAAGTATGGATAAGCATATCATATACAACAAAAAGATCAAAAATGGATATGTGGTCTGATTAATAGGAAGAGATTACCTTAACCAAACAAAAATAAAACATAATTACAATCGTGTAAAATTTGAAAGCTTTTACACAAAGAAAACCTTTACAGCTAAGATAAGAGAAGGTATTGATTGGGAAAAAGAAAATATTTGCATCAAATATCTCTGATGAGGGTCTGGTATTAAAAATATTGCAGAAATTAATATAAATAGAGAAAATCAAGTGTCAGTGGCTATGGGTGGCAGAGATGAGCTCTTTGAAAATATTTCACCTTACCAAATTCACAAATCTGCAAGCTAAATGAATTGTTTGATAATACCTAGAAAAGGAGTCATTGGTCATAAATATGTCAGTGCTTGGCTTCATCAAGAACAGGCTAGCTTGATCATTTGTGTTGCATTTTGCTAGCCTGGTGGATCAAATGAATGTTGCAGACACAGTTTAATTAGATCTTAGCAAAACATTTACACAGTTCCTTTTTCCTACCGATAAGGTAGAACAACATATGTTACACCACACCATAGTTAAGTAGGCTTAGAACTAAGTGCATAGAATTGACTTAGATTATCTCTAATATACCTTATAATGCTACCATTAAATGGTCCTGTTATTATAGTCTCCATTTCAGCCCTGAAATTTTGTTTTTAACAGCTCTACGGTCCCTTCCACTTCTTATACTCTGTGATTCCAAGGAAATTAAATTCACTTTTTTTTTCTTAAAATTAACCTACATAACTCCCCTCTCCCTATTGGAGTCTGATAGTACAGAATGTCATCCTACCCACCTTGGGGAACCCATACCATAATAGGCATATTTATTTGCAGTATGTCAAAAAAGGAAACAGCTGTCCACAAGCAGAATTAGGAAGACCAAAAGCCTGATTAACTAATACAGCTAACAGGATTGTCCCAGGCAAGTGTCTCTGGAACGTGCACACATTTTGGTAACATTGAAATATGTACTTTGGCAGAGAGTTTAGGATGGAAGTGTTATTTATAGAGCTGCCAAAACCCACGATCCAATTTATATAGATGGGAATGTGCTCCCGAATGGTGTGCATTTGTACCTTTCTTTCCTAGATACAGACTGCACTAACCTTGAATCAATATCCCTCATGCTCAGGAAAAGAACAAGGAGGTGGTCCTCAGGGCTGAAATTTTTTTTTTTTGGTAATTGTGTGTGTTTGTGTTTTTCTGGATTTGTTGTGGTTGTTATTGCTGTTCCCATTTAACATGGTTACTTTGCCACTGTTTTAACCAGTTACATAATTGGAAAGGAACAATAGGAGAACAGATTGCTTGTTCTAAATTATTGGAGAGACAGTGGGTTATTAAAAAAATCTATTCTTCAAAGAGTAACAGACTCCATTAATTCACCAAACCATGAGACACCAAGAGGTTTCTTCTGTTATAAGAGGGTGGTTTAAAGGTTTAGTCTATAGTACCCCAAACTACCTTCTCTGAGCTGTTTTCCCAACTCCTACTTATAGGGGCAGATTGAGTCCCCAGAGGGCAGCAACTACTACTACTACTACTACTACTACTACTACTACTACTACTACTACTACTACTACTACTACTACTAGTACTATTGCTGCCACTAGAGCTCTATCACCAGGCAACTCGAGGGTTAGGGTTTCTAATAATTTACTTACAAAACCCCATTCTTCTCCACCTATCTATTGCATTTGACACTGCTCTAAATACTCTTCTCTCAAATGTTCTCCTCTTCTTGTTGACTGCTTGTCTGGTTTATTGATCCAGTGTGTTCCTTACCAATATTGATTAACCAGTTTATGTTAATTAGTCTTTACAAAGGCATATTTACTGAAAAAGTACAGCAAAGTCAGGAGGTAGAAAACATCCCCTATACCAGAAGCCCGCTCTCTCAACACTCTCAGTCCTTGGGGACTGTAATTGGCAAGTCTGAGTAGGCTCAAATTTGAAGCACCAATAAATCGGACACATGGGGCTGAGGGATACCCTGTGACCCCTGGCCTGGAGACTCATTTTCTCCTCTTCCACAGGTTCTCTTTGAAATGTGGCATGACTGATGGACAAGTTGCTTCCTTGCTCAACTAGATGAATTCCTTGTGGGATACAGTGTCACAGATGATGGGTCAACTCACTGCCGGGATCAGGGCTAGCTCCTTATTAGACTCAACTACTGCTACTTCCATCTCTAGTGGTCTATGCTGACAATTCCTGTTCATGACTAGCTACATACACTTAACCTCTTTCAGTCTCACTTCCTTTATCATGTAAAATGGAAAATAATAAGGGCATCTACCTTATAAGACTACCAAGAAAATCAAATAAAATAACATACATAAAGTACTTGTTGAACTTTAAAGCCCTATATTAGAGCTAGCAATTATTGGAGGAAATTTGAAAGAGAGAAACCCTTTCAGCTAGAGGTCAAAGAGAGGTGACAGTGGTAATTTGTGGATGGCGGAAAAGCGAGCTCCTGAGTCGAACTTGGAAAGAATGTAAAAATTCTGAAGGGAAAGGTGAGGTAGTTCATTCCAGGCTTGTGGGGGAAGGGGCAGCAGGCTCTTTGTGAACACACGGAGGTTGCAGCTGGCACAGCTAGTTAGGCAAAAGCTGGAAGTCAAATCTGACTAAAACATAAAGTACACAAAGGGGAAGAATGTGGAATAGGATGGAGCCAGGCTATGGGCTGGGGAGAGGAGAGACAACTAAATGCTAAACTAGTGAGCTCATTTCTTATTCTCAGGGAAATAAAAAGGGCCAGTATAGGGTGAGCAGGCAAAAGACAGGAACAGACCTGAGCCTTACACACACACACACACACACACACACACACACACACACACACACACACAAACACACACACACACATGACACACACACACACATATGTACACGTATAATTTTTCCACCAGCATGAAGAAAAGGCTGAAATGTATTTCTTGAGGGGAGGAAATTTTGTTTTTACCTTTGTGTCCCCAGCACCCCACACAGTCCCCAGAACACAATTTATTAAATAATAATTGAAATGATAAAAATAATCATAGACATTATGAAAAGCTTTAAGGTTCACAAAGCACTTTATATGTTATCTCATTTGATCCTTACAAAAACCCTGTAAAGAAGGTGCTCTTATGTTTTTTTCTATTTTTACAGATGAAGAAACAGAGTGAAAGAGGTTATCTGACATGCCCAAGGTCACATAGGTAGAGTCTGGGACAGAATATTAACTCACATTTTCTTGACTACAAGATCAGCCCTCTATTTAGTGCATCACTAGATGCCTTATGTGAGAAGTAGGAGACAAGAAGCAGGGAAGTTTTAAACCTTTAAAGCCGAAAATGGCACTAAGACTTGTGACAGCTTGTATTTAGTCTAGTGAAACAGCAAAAATGGTCAGGACAAGGATAGTGGAAGCGTAAGTGGTGAGAAGTGTATGTGTGTGTGTGTGTGTGTGTTGTAAGTGTGTATGTGTCTGTGTGTATATATGTATACCTACACACGCATATATATATGTGTGTATATATATGTATATATACATATTCTGTGTATGTATACATATACATAGATGCATACATTCATTTCAGGGGAAAGAGGAAAAGAAAAAGAATAAGCATTTATCAAGTACCTACTATGTGCTGGGCACTGTGCTGAGAACTTTGCAAATATTATTGCATTTGATCCTCACAACAAACCTGGGAAGGAGGTTTTCTTAAGAAAGCCATTTTACAGATGAGGAAACTGAGGTTAAGTGATTTGCCCAAGACCAAACAGCTAGTAAGTGTCTGAGGCTGGATTTGAATGGAGGTCTTCCTGACACTAGACCCAGCACACTTCCTACTGAGGGACCTGTTTGCCTTGGAGGCATGTTAAGTTTGAAGATGCACACACAAATCTGTGTCTAGAAATGTAACAGATACCTGCAGATTTAGGATGGCACATAAGATTAGATATCTATTTATACAGAAGTCACTCCTATAAAGGTGATATTTGAAAGCCTTGGTGGTGATGAGATCACCAAGGGAATGGGTTTAGTGAGAGAATGGAAGAGGCCCCCAAATGGAGGCATTAGAATAATACCCAACAGAAGAAAATGAAGAATAGTCAGATGGGCGAGGGGAAGAAAAAGAGGTAGATCAGGACCCAAATTTTGCCTCTCTCCCTCTCTTGCCCCCTCCCCCCCGAGATGACATGTAATCCAATGTAGTGGATACATTTACCTTCACATCGAACTTATTTACTTAACATGAAATTCAAGAAGTCGGAAGTCAATTGGAAGTCATCAGAGTTGAGGTTGCAGAGTTGGGAGACAAATGTATTTGAGCAGTTACCAATATAAGTAATGAAGTCACCAAGGATTAGGACAGTGAACAGAGTGGAATGGAAGACTGTGAACTTGCTAATGTACTCACTATGGAAGGAAGAAGAGTGACTCTGAGGTCAATTGGCAACAATAAAAATTGAGACAAGAGGAATGAAATTGTTGAGTGATGATGGCACAGAGAGAAACAGGAATTAGCAGTAGGGAAGAAGGGTCTAGCAGGAGGGGGAAGGAATGTTGTAGGGAAGAAATGAAGAAGGGAAGGAATTTATTTTTCATAAATTCGAGAATATACATACACGGAGAAAGAGATTAAGGAAGAAGGCATCTCATGAGCCTCCTTCTTATCTGAATCAGAGGGTTGAACAAATACACAGACAGACATAAATATAAAGAATTTAATGCAGAAAGAAAAGCAGAAAGTGAAAGAAAAGGGAATAAAGGAGAAGCGCATGGTCAAGTAGATAACAGTCACAGAGAAAATTGCAACTTTAGAGGGTTGCTTTTTAAAGAGGCACTAAAAGCACAAGAAAAAAGTCGAAATTCAAGGCTGGGCTTTCTAAAGAGATGAGGGGAAGGAAATTCGGAACAGACCTCTTCAAATATATGTTACTGCTGGTGATCTTACAGATATAATTATGCTTCTGGCATAATAAAAAATCAAGGGAATCAATCATGATCTCAGACAAGTAAACACTAAAAAAACAGGTCGTTGAAACAAATAGGCAGGAAAACGACATTGTGCATATAGAGATCTTAGATATTGAAATAATATCAATTATATGGGTTTCTGTATACATACAAACATGTGTGTGTTTGTGTATATATAATATGCATATATGTGTATATATGTATATATACATATACAGAGAGAGAGAGAGAGAGAGAGAGAGAGAGAGAGCATAGCACCTAAGTACTTGAAGGAAAAATTAATAAGATTACAGGGAGAAATAGACATTAAAATTATCATATTATGAGACCTCAATATACCTCTTTTGTAACTAGACAAATCTAAGGAAAATATAAACAGGAAAAAAAGTTAAGGATCTGAATAGAATTTTAGAAATGTTAGAAAGAATAGATCAGTAGTTATCACCAGATGAGAATAGAAAAGAACAGATATATTTCTCAATTTTTAATGTCATCTTTTTAAATATTGATCATGATATAGGGCACAAAAACCTCATGAAGAATCTTTTACTAATCATAAAGCAATGAAAAAAAATATATTCCATAAGGAACACTTGAAGAAGGGATTGAACTCAATGGAGAGGAAATCATTTAATACTAAAGAATTTGTGGGTCAAACAAATCTTTGAAATAAAAGATAATTTTAGTAAAGGTAACAAGAATAATGGAGACAACAAACCAGGACTTTTGAGATGCAATGAAAGTGGTCCTTAAGAGAAATGTTATATCTGTAAATTACAAAAGGAAGAAAGAACAAGTCAATAGTTGGACTTGCTTCAGTTTCCTGACTGATCTTTTCTGCCAGAACTGTTTACTCAAGGAGTAAGCCAAATGTATCTCACCTCACTCATACCTCTTCTCACTCCAAATTTCTTGTCCTCCTCCCTAAACACTTAACACCCCTTGGATTTCTTTCACTGCACACATATTTTTTCTTCCCTTATTAGACTGTGAGTGCCAAAAAATAGGGACTCTCTTGTTTGTATTTTTATCCCCATTTCTTAACAGCACAAGGCAGAAGCTAATTTCAAAGCTTTTGCTATACAACAAAGTTATATCTTTTCTCATTTCTGTTTAAATTGTTTGATTTTCTTTTGCCAGTTAAATAAATTCCATCCTTCTAATGACCGTTGATGTGTATGTTTCTTACGGGGAAAAGAGGATGCTGTACCAGAGAGGAACAATATTGGATATTTGGATATAAAGATGCAAAAGGACCACGATATGATTCCTGGTCCCAAAATTGCCAGACTTTTCGCTTTGACGGGAATGAGTCACAGTGGGAAAGATGATCTTATAGTTTCAACTATTAATATTTTTATAAGTCCCCCCTCCTCCAAGCCTGCAAAGAGAAACTAAACAACTAAGCTTTTAACAAATAACCACTTGTTAAAAATAAGTCAGGGCTAGATTTTTGTTTTCTGGGATAAGGCTGGGTTGTTAAGACAAATGATCTTACTTTCCTCTTTCCTTCTACTCACTCATGAATACAGAAAACTCTGAAGGGATAGATTGGGGGTAATTTCTAGGGAGTAGGAACTAGTGATGGGAGAACCAAAAGGTATGGCTAGACTTTGGTAGCAATGACCCCATAGTACAGGTGATGTATACAAGTATTGCACTACATATAATAGTCCAGCTGTAACTTCTCTTCCCCTTCAACTACTCAAATTTAAGTGCAGTCAGGCACCAAATGCAATGACCAATTATGACTTCAGAGGACTGAGAATGAATCATGCTTCTCACTTTGATGAACCAGAAGTGCAAAATGAGATGTGCATTTTCAAACACAGCTAATGTGTGAATTAATTTGGTGTGACTATACTTATTTGTTACAAGGAAGGGTTTTCCTTTTTCTTTTATTTAGTAGGGGACAGAGTGGAGGAGTAATGGTTACAAGAAAAAAATGAGAAAATAAAGAATAGAGTGTCCAACCATCTTTAGCCAGGAAAAAGAAGAACCATCAGAAGGGGATATGGGAAAGTCAGTCGGTCAGTTAACAACTATTACATGTCTGGAACTACTGAGCCAAATGGAACTAATAAAAAAAGTTGTAGGTAGTGACACTTTGAAAAAAGTTATTGGTATCTTTTATTTTTATATTATTTTATATTACCAACATTTCCCAATATAGCTCTCTCCCCTCTCCATGGAGATCAATTTCTTATTATAAAGTAAATAAAAAAGAGGAATATTTTAGGAAAAACTTGTAGGGGAAGGTGAGAATGCCACCTTTTTATGAACTTTGTTTTTTGAATTTAATAATCCAATATTTTGAACTTCCTCTTTTTAGGCTGTGCGTTTCCTAATTATGCATTCCTTCTCTTTCCTTTACAAAATCCCACTGTGATGCTTCATCATGCCATGGAGGTGAATCTGCATTCTTGAAGGCAAGGCTAGGAGTTCAGGCAGATTCTGTTTTGCTGGAAAGGGTAAGAGTATGATCCTAAGAAGAGATAGGATATGTTTTCAAAGCATGAACCTAGCTAACTGCAGAGGAATTTGTCAGTAGGAGGCTGGGTTTCTTGCCTTTTTCAACACATGAAATACAGGGGGTAAAATAAAATCAATAATGTCCTTGAATCTTTTGTGGTTCCTGTTCTGTGTCTGCATAGAGACTGGCAGAGTGACCGGCCAGGGGTCAGAGAATACTAGGAATCATGCCATTTTCAAACTGTAGATAAATTTTAATTTAAATGTTGGTTCTCTAAATGTGAGATCCTTGTCAAATGACATATATGTCTGACCAGTGGATGCACTGCTAGGAGAGATAAATCATAGCATTTTTGACTCTCTTATTATAAATAAAATCAGAAGAAAGATGGTTAGGTGCCAGAGTGGATAGTGCACTGGGCCTGGAGTCAGGAAGATCTGAGTTCAAATCCAATTCCAAATACTTCCTGTGTGACCTTGATCAAGTCACTTAACCTCTCTTCACCTCATTTTCCTCAAATCTAAATGGGGACAGTATTAACACTCATCTTCCAAGGTTGCAGTGAAGATAAAATGAGATAATTCTGCCTAATATGTACCAGATGCTCAGCAAAACGTCTGGCACATAATAAGCACTATAGAAATGCTAGTGGTGGCAGTGATGATGCAGATTGATGATGATGATGATGAAGAAGAAGAAGGTCAGAAGTTTCAGTGAAATGGAAGAATCTTTCACAGGTACTACTTGGAGAGGCAAAGAAAGGAGTTAGGGAAGTAAGTATTATCATACATCCAAAGAATATTTCATGAGATACTTGTTTATGGCATGATGCAATACTGATGTTAAAAAGTCATCACAAATTTAATTGCAAATTAGGAAGGAAATATGCCATTCTTAATTGCCTACTATTTACAAAGCACTGTGCTAAACACTTCAAAAATATCACCTCATTTTCTAACACAACCACCCTGGTAGGTAGGTATTATTATTATACCCATTTTCATTCAAGGAAAGTAAAGCAAACATTGGTTAAATGACTTTCCTAGTAGGTATACCGAGGCAGATTTGAACTCGGGTCTTTCTGACTTCTGGCCCATCACACTACCTATTGTTCCACCCAACAGAGCTTAGGTACTGTTGTCTGTTGATGGGGTGAAGAGATAGAAAAATATTATGAAAAACTTGATAATACTCTCCAAATTGAATAAGATTATGTATGCTCCAATACTCAAAACCTTGAACCAAAGGTGGAAAAAGATGAGAATGTAAATAAATATATGCAAAATCCTAGTTCAAGGAGAAGGAATGAGAGACAGAAAACATTTGTAAATTATACAAAAAATACTTTGCCATTATATCATAAAACTTCTTTCAAAAAAAGGGGTGGACAGAGGTGGCACTAAAAAGAATAAAATAATTTTAAAGAGTTGTGTTTATTTGATTTTCCCCCAGTTACATGTCAAAACAATTTTTAACATTTGTTATTAAAACTTTGAGTTTCAAATTTTCTCCCTTCCTCCCTCCCTACCCCAACCCCATTGAGAAGGCAAGCAATTCAATATAAGTTTTACATATGTAGTCATGCAAAACATATCTGTAATAATCATGTTGTGAAAGAAAACATAGACCAAAAACCCTCAAGAAAAATAAAGCTAAAAAATGTATGCTTCCACCTGTATTCAGACACCATAAGTTTTTTCCACCCTCTAGGAATGGATAGAATCTTTCATTATAAATCCTTCAGAGTTGTCTTGGATTGGTGTATTGAGAGGATAGCTAAATTGGTCATAGCCGATCATCTTAGAATATTGCTGTTGCTTTCTGTCCAGTACATTTCACTTTGCATCAGCCCATGCCAAGTCTTTCTGGGTTTTTCTGAGAACATCCTGCTCGTCATTTCTTATACTATAATAGTGTTCCATCATAACTAAATAGCACAAATTCTTCAGCCGTTGTTCAGTTGATGGACGTCCTCTTAATTTCTAATTCTTTATCCCCAGGAAAGAGCTGCTATAAATATTTTTGGAACATACAGGTCTTTTTCTTTATTTAATCTCTTTTGGGATACAGACCTAGTAGTGGCATTGCTAGTTCAAAGGGTATGCATGGTTTTATAGCCCTTTGGGCATAGTTCTAAATTGCTCTATAGAATGGTTGAATTAGTTCACAACTCCTCCAACAGTGCATTAATGTGTCACTTTTTTTTCCCACATTCCCTTCAACATTTATCATTTACACTTTCTGCCCTATTAGCCAATCTAATAGGTATGAGGTAATATTTTGGAAATTTTTAAATTTGCATTTCTCCAATCAAGAGTGAGTTAGAACATATTTTCATATGGCTATAGATAGTTTTGATTACTTCAGGTGAAAACTGATTATATCTTTGGATCATTTATCAATTGGGCAATGGCTCTTTATGTTAGAGAAATGAAGCCTTTATCAGAGAAACCTGAATAATTTTTTCACACTTAATATTGCTAACTGTGTTTCTCTCCATCCTATTCCCTCTACTCCTGTTTATTCTGTTCTCTTTCTCTTTTCACCCTGTCCTTCCTCAAAAATGTTTTGTTTCTGTTTACCCCTTCCCCCAATCAGTCCACCCTTCTTTCAACCCTCACCCTTCTCTTATTCCTTTCTGCTTCTATTTCCCTGTAGGGTAAGATAGATGCCTATATCCAGTTGAGTGTGTGTGTTATTCTCCCTTTGAGCCAATTCTGATGAGAATAAGGTTTGCTCCCTTCCCCTCACCTCCCCCCTTTTCTATCCACTATAAAAGCTTTTTCTTGCCTCTTTTATGTGAGATAATTCACCCCATTCTACCTCTTCTTTTCTCTTTCTCCCAATACATTCCTCTCTGACCTATTAATTGTATGTTTTAAATATCATCACTTCATATTCAACTCCCACCTGTGCCCTCCGCCTATATAAACTCCTAACTACTCTAATAATGAGAAGTGTCTTATGAGTTAGAAATATCATCTTCCATGTGGAAATGTAAGCAGTTTAACATTATTAAATCCCTCATTATTTCTGTTTCCTCTTTAAAGTCAAATTTTCTTTTCAGCTCTGGGTTTTGCATCAAGAATGCTTGAAAGTCTTCTGTCTCATAGAGTACCCATTTTTCCCCATGAAAGATTATACTAGGTTTTGCTGGGTAGGTGATTCTTGGTTGTAATCCTAGCTCCTCTGACCTCTGGAATATCATATTCCAAGCCCTGCAATCCTTTAATGCAGAAGCTGCTAAACCTTATGTTATCCTGGTCGTTCTTCTACAAGACTTGAATTGTCTCTTTCTGGTTACTTGCAATATTTGTCCTTGACCTGGGATTTCTGGAATTTGGCTATAATATTTCTGGCAGTTTTCTTTTGGAGATCTCATTCAGAGTGGGTGGATTCTTTCTATTTCTATTTTACCCTCTGTTTCTAGAATATCAGGACAGTTTTCCTTGACAATTTCCTGAAATATGATTTCTAGACTTTTTTTTTTTACTTTTGAACATCTATTTCTTTAAAACCTTGAGTTCCAAATTCTCTCCCCTCCTCCCTTCCCATCCACCCTCCCCAAGAGGTCAAGCAATTCCACATGGGCCACATGCGTAACACCATGAATACCCCTTCCACAACACTCATGTTGTGAAAGACTAACTATATTTTGCTTCTTCCTAACCTATCCCCCTCCATTGAATCCTCCCCCTTGACCCCGTCTCCTTTTGAAAGCGCCTGTTTTTGACCACCTTCATCCCCATCTGCCCTCCCCTCCATCATCTCCCCCTTTTTATCTTCTTCCTCCTTCTTTCCTGTGTGGCAAGACACACAACTGAGTATGCATGGCATTCCCTCTTCAGGTCACATCTGATGAGGGCAAGATTCACTCATTCCCCCTCACCTGCCTTCTCTTCTCTTATTCCTCTCTCATCCCTTATTCATCTTCACCTCATCCTATGCCCCTCCTCTCTCTCTCTGTATATATATATATATATATATATATATATATATATATATATATATATATACACACACATATATATACACACATATATATGTATATATATATACACACACATAAACATATATACATACACATACATAAATATATACACATATACACATACGTATACACACATGCATCTTCCCTTAAGCTACCCAAATATTGAGGTGTCA
>JAQQSZ010005165.1:0-13944 GCA_028646595.1 Phalanger gymnotis
GAAGGGAGGGCAGATGGGGATGAAGGTAATCAAAAACAAACACTTTCAAAAAGGGACAGAGTCAAGGGAGAAAATTCAATAAAGGGGGATAGGTTAGGAAGAAGCAAAATATAGTTAGTCTTTCACAACATGAGTGTTGTGGAAGGGTTATACATAATGATACACATGTGGCCCATGTTGAATTGCTGGACTTCTTAGGGTGAGTGGGTGGGAAGGGAAGAGGGGAGAGAATTTGGAACTCAAAGTTTTAAAAAATGGATGTTCAAAAACAAAAACAAAAAAGTTTTTGCAGGCAACATGAAAATAAGATACATAGGCAATGGGGCATAGAAATTTATCTTGCCCTACAAGAAAGGAAGGGATAAGGGAATGGGAGGGTAGTGGGGTGACAGATGGGAGGGCAGACTGGGGAACAGGGCGACCGGAATATATGCCATCTTGGAGTGGGGGGGAGGGGAGAAATGGGGAGAAAATTTGTAATTCAAATTCCTGTGAAAATCAATGCTGAAAACTAAATATAATAAATAAAATTCATAAAAAAGATCCAGACCATTAGTCAAATATGTAAAAAAATGTGCTAACAACTTCCCAAATTCTCACTAAGGAAGGAACTGTCTCTTCCCTCCCCACCTTCACCCCACGAAATGAGAAAGCAAAAATGATATTTCCCACTTTTTTCTAATAGGATATGTTTGCATATGAAGAAAGCAACATATACTAGTTTTCAATAGCACAAGCATTGAAATTACTTCTGAATGCTAATTTTTTTATAGCAGAAACTCAAAGAAAAGTAAAGGGTGTAGGGATTGCCTGTATAAACAAGCTTTAAAAGCCAACATGCATTTAAGAAAACAATTTTAGAAAATAGGAGATGCGAAATGTTTGAACTTCTGAAACATTTCGTGTTGAGTCAAAGGCCATGTCTTTGTTGCATTTCCAAATCAATTGTTTGGAAGTCAATTTGTTTTGGCAGTTCACCAAAGAAATGCCAATTAGTTGACTCTTTTTGTTGTCTTAATGCCCAAAATAATGCAAATGAATTTAATCCATAAATTTAATGAATATTTTATGAACCTATGTCATATTTAGAGACTGGGCCTTGAAGCTTAGAAGATTTAAGTTTCAAGTTAGCCTTTGATGTATTGACTATGTATAGATGAGCAAGTCATTTAACTTCTTGGTTCTTTAGGAACCTCTCAGAGACTGTAAGTTGTGGAGCAGCTGCCTAAAGTTTTAAAGAGTGAAGTACTATTTTGCATACTAAGATTATCAGGAGGACCAATCTGGTAAGTGAGATGGATTGGAGGAAGAAGAAGCTGAAGGCAGAGAGGCCAATCAAGAAGGGCTACTGCAATTGTTTGAAGAAGTGGTTGTAGCAATGAGAACAGATGGAGAGGATGCATGCCATAGTGATTACAGAGGTCAACTGGAAAGGACTTGGATGGTGGGGGTAAAGGAAAGCGTAGTGTCAAAAATGACTCCAGAGATACAAACGTGAGTAAATGACAGCCAGTCTTTTAATTCCATTGAGTAGATGTTTCTTAGACTAATGGAGGAGTTAAATTCAATATCCCTTAAGGTCTTTTCCAACTCAGAACACTCTAATGACCAAACCTTCTATTTTCCCTTACTGCTAGCCTGAATCTAGAATTTACAATATATGTCTCCCAGGTTTGTTGTTCATTCGTTTAGGTCACGTCTGACTCTTTTTGCTTCCATTTGGGGTTTTCTTGGCAAAGATACTGGGGTGGTTTGCCATTGTCTTCTCCGGCTCATTTTGCAGATGAGGAAATTGAGGCAAGCAGGGTGAAGTGACTTGCCCAGGGTCACACAGCTAGTAAGTGTCTCAGGCCAGATTTGAACTTAGGTCTTTCTGACTCCAGGCCCTGCATTCTACTTGCCACATCACCTAGTTGCTCCTAGTTTTAGCCTACCCCTATTTCAGTGGGGAAGGCTATTCCCCTGGCCACTTGAAAACAAATCTCAAAGTAAACCCTGACAAAGTGACACATTCATTCACTGTCACTAATATTTTCTTGATCATGAAGTGCATAATAATAAGCAAAATTGCTTATATGTTGTAGAAAAGTCACAAGAGAAGGATCAAATGTAAATATGTAAAGTATTTTTTATTAATGATATTATGTTTTAAAATTTTGATGAATTCATCTCTCAGTGTCATATAGAACAATATTTAACCCCCTCTTCTCAGTCAGATTTAGGGAAGGATCTTGAGCATCCTCCCTTGTTCATCACCGGCTTCTATGTCTTAATGTAATATTTTAATGTATGAAGACGTTTATGATTATAGAAATGGTAAAATTAGTTGCTAGATTGAAGTCCAACTTTTGCTAAATGACATTCTACTGAATTAAAATTCCCCTTATAATAATATCATTTTCTTCCACTTGCTGTCCTAAACTACTCTGTTATGTTGTATTATGCTAACTAGTTGCCAAGTTTCACACCCTCCGATGACTGATATTAATGGTCTTTTAAAGTGTTCTCTTGAAAGGAACAGTAGTTCCTAGTAAGTCATTATCACTTGGCTATAATTTCTGTGTTAATTTCCTTTCCTTTCCTTTTCTTTATGTATTCAACTGTTAAAAACATTGAGAATATACATGTTCACATTAATATGTGTATAACTCATCAGACTAACTGTAAGGAGCTATATTCTCTTATACATCAATTTCACTTTCTAAATTATTGACCTACTATGCAATTATGGTCTACCATATCAATTTTGGATGTCAGCTTTGGGCTTTAAATCCATATGTACAAATCTCTATTTGTTTGGTTAGTTAAAAATAGTCTCCCAATATATAAAATTTGGAAATAACACTTATTTTTAGTATTTTTTTTATTAAACTCTCCACAGGCAATAATATACTTAATAGATCAATGACATCTGCAGTTTTGTTCTGTTCGCCAGTCATTTCTGAAAAAAATAATCAAGGAATTTATAGAACCAACTTCCCAATTCTATTTGCATTCATATTTAAATCTATCAAACATGTTCTTTTCCAAAAATAACCTGTAATAGATCTAAGTATAAATCTTCAATCGGTTTTAGAATTATGCTTCTAACTATATGGCAGAATAATACCCTTATAGTTGCAAATATTTATTCCTAAGTGAAACTTTGTGATTAGATTCAGTCTTTATCAGGTCTTTCAAGTAGAATTCTGAACTCCAGGGGGAAAATCATCCACTCTATACTCCATTTGACTGGAGGAAAGCTTCTCGGGGTTAAAGACTATTCTGTATAAAATACTAAGTGGTTAATAAATATTTGTCAATGAGGCTAGAAGGGTGATCCCATTCGTTATGTAGCTGCGTGGATTTGTGATAACCACCCCATTCGTACATTGCTAGCTATGTTAAATCTTTCTTTAAGAATTATCCTAGGAATTCCATGCACTTTTATTGTCACAAGCTGAGTTTGCATCATCTGAAAAGAAACAAAATATCCATTTCTAAAAATGCTTAGTGATACAGTCTGGATCTTTCTTTGACTCTGGTAATATCAGTAGTGTTTTTGTAGCTTTTTTGAGAGGACATTCATCCATTGATAAGACTATCCAATGACTAATAAAATAATCCAATTTTAGATTTTTGGAATGATTCTATGTACTTCATTGATATAAATAATGGTAGTTATCATGGCGAAAGCACTAGAGGGAGTAGACCTAGCAATGGAAAGTGAAGTTCACCAATTATTCTGGAAAACAAATGAAAATTAATTTCCTGATCTGTTTAATAGTTCACCAGAGAAATAATAGTACATTTTTTATATGACAATTCTAATTTCATTATTTGGGAAGCTGTCATAGTCCCTTCAGATGTACAAATCCTTTGCCTTGTCAGATATATAACTAGAAAGAAAGCAAAATCACCTCTGGTGGTGTCAAGTCTATTTCTCACTCTTGCACAAGAGAAATACAGTTTTTGTTCATTAGGAAAGCTAATTTTATTCCTTCGGGGTTGATCTTTAAAAGAGAGTAACTTTTATAAAGTAGTATAATGCCGTGAAAGAAAGTACATTTAGAAGGGAGATTACCTCCCGGGATTTTAGCAACCTCTTCCTAGGGCAAGGTCAACATGAAACCTGAGTCATCTTTGAATGAATCTGGAGAGGGGCATGTAATTAACCTCAGAATGCTATCTGACTGTTAGCTTTATTACTGAAACTTAAAACCAAGTTTGTCAGTATAGCATACATAAACAATAGGAAAGGAAATTGAAAAACATTCAGATATGCACTGAGCACCACTTAGTGCATCTTTCTCTAAAACAGTTGACCCAGTTATGTGTGAAGGAGATGTTTTTTGTCCTCTCTCATAGAGCTAGGCATTTTAAATCATGACCTACCTCAAGAATCCTAGGGAAAAAAAGCAAACACAGAAAACTGTGTAGTTAGCTTTCCTCCTTTGAGGCCCTTTCCCAAGAGAAGGCTCCAGGCGGAATGGCTAAATGTTAGGTGAGTGGATTCCAGTCTCAGCTGTGCTGCTTAATAGCTCCATGACCTTTGTCATGTTAGTCACAATTTAGCTTTCTGAATTCAGTGCTTTGCTTTGAGCCTCAGTTTCCCCACTTGGAAAATGGGAATACCTTACGAGATAGTCATAAGAATCAAATGAGATCAAGTGTTTAAAGCACATTTAAAACCATAAAATAAAAATTGCATCACTTATCATTATATGTGCTACACTCAAAATAATCTAGTAATTATTTACCTGGAATATAATTTCAGTAGACATGGACTAGTAGAGCTGCAAGGGACCCTGGGCATTACCTAGTCTAAATCTCACATTTTACAGAGGAACAGGGCCCATGTGACCTGCCCAAGACTACTCAGAGAGTTAGTAAGTGGTTTACGAAAAGATTGAGCAGGGTTTGGTGTTCCTTATATTTGTCCAGAACTCCTCTTTTCAAACCACATTTATATCTGTTTTCTCCATTTCACTGCCATAAGAATCCTGCGAGGTAGATTTGCTAAGCATTATTAATCTCATTTTATAAATTAAGCTGATGTATTGATCAGCAAGCATATATTAAGCGCTTACTATGTGCTGGGCCCTATGCTAGGTATTTGGGATATAGATACAATGTTTTTTGGAAGGAGTTTACACTTTAATGAGAGACAAGACTAAATCTATAAATATATACAGAACAAATTTAAGGATAATAAACACAGAATAGTGAAATACAAGGTAATTTGGGGTAGGGGCAAAGACAGGATTGTGTAGAAAATCATGCTTGAGCGAGATCTTCAAGGAATAGAATTCCAAGAGGTGAAGGTACAGAGAGAGTGTATGGTGGATGACCAGCGTAAAGGCGGAGAGATGGAAGATGGAGTGTCTTGGGTGAGGAACAGAGAGAAAGCCATTTTGACTGCTTCCCAGTGTTGCAGCTGGGGGAGTAATGTCCAAGGGGGCTGGAAAGATAGGTTGCAAGCAACTTGTGAAGGGATTTAAAAGTTAAATAGAGGAGTTTATTATTTATCCTAGAGGCAAAAGGGAGCCATTGGATTTGATTGAGTAGGTAAGTGACTTGGTCAGATCACTTAAAGAAAGTCACTTTGGCAGGAGTGGGTGAGGACTTGAGGTACAGGAGACCAGTTTAGGAGACTGTTATAGCTCTAAGTGAGAAGTAATGAGGACCTGAACTAAGATGGCTATGTGAGTGGAGAGAAGGGGTCAGATGCTAATGTTGGAATGGTAGAAAAGACAAGACTTGACAAGTCACTGGTTATATGAGATGAAGGAGAATGAAGATTCCAGGATGATTCTGAGGCTACTACAAAGCTGAGGGCATAGAAGGATGGTGGTGCCTTTGACAGAATTGGGAATGTTTGGAAGATGGGTAGGAATTAGGGGAAAAGATAATGAGATCTTTTGGGGATGTTTTGAGCTTGAGATATGTCTGTGACATCCAGTTTAAGATTTGGTTATCCAGGTTGGGTCTCTAGTAAGGGGAAATCTATTGACTTCTTAGGAAACTGATTCCACTTGAGGAAGGGTCTAGCTCAGGGAACCTGCAGCCTCAAGGCCACATGGGGCCCACGAGGTCCTCAAGTGCAGCCCTTTGACTGAATCCAAACTTCACAGAACAAATCCCCTTAATAAAAGGATTTTTAAGACTCCAGTTTTAGTTCAGGGGCCCAGGATATGACCCCTTATAAAGTGTACCTATATTCACGGTTCTCTTGGGAGCAACCAACCATTCCACTTGATAGCTCTGAGACCCTGCCAATAGAGCCATGACTCATTTTTATCTTTCTATATATTAGAGAATTAACAAAATTTTCTGGGATTGAGTTTGATTAGTTGAAACAAAGCAATTCACAGCAAAAGGCATTCAAAGAAACATTATCTGGTAATAAATGAAATCGAATCAAATAAAATATCCCCTTTCCCAAACTGAAACAAAAAAGGCTATCCATAATTTCCTGAAGCAATGATCATCTGGCCTTTACTCGATGGCCTTCTGTAGGAGAAACCCAGTGCCTTTTGAACATATCCATTCCACAGAAGGACACCTCTAACTGTACAAGGTATAGTTTGGAGGCTTACGATTACACCTCTTGCAAATTGAACCCGTATTCATGGAACTTTGGGGATTAATCATTTGTTTTACTTTATACATTTGAGCTCTCGTGTAGGTGAACATGACCCCTCCTGAGGAAACTCCCCAGCACTTTAGAAAAGCCTTAATTTTATCTCTGGTCCCGAGGATGTGCCCTCAGCTATAGACTCTACCCATTTTTTTTATATTTGGGGGAATCATCATTTTTATATCCATGTGGGCAGAGTCCATTTCTCATTTTATCTTCCTATGTAACACATAATTAACAAAGCTTTCCTGAGTTGCTTTAGATTGGCTGAAGCAAGATAATTTCCGAATTCGGAGCAGAAGACATTCAAGTTAAAAGAAAAACAGTGCAATAATATGGAATTGGATTGAGTTGAATATACTCTGGGTGACCACTCCCCCTGAACGCTGTGGGAACACAATGTACAGTTATAAACAAATCATAAACATCATTTGGCAGGTCGTGTGGTCACAGGTGATTATCCCAAATGCACAGTGTATGTGCAGTTAGTTACCAAGTACAGAACATCCACATGAATTATATGCAACAGACCAAACATATGGATCACATTCAGAAACAGTGTGTATAACAATAGGACATAAAAACAAAGTTGCATTTTGCAGGCCAAATATATAAGTCATACACAACATATAACATTCCCTTTTGTTATTTACAAAGCACCCATTAAATTCGTCCCATCGATGGTCTCCATAGTCAATTTGCAGCTACATCCACAGGCCATCCTTAGAATTGGCATGGCCAACTGCTCTTGTTCTATTCACCAGGGAGTCTAACTATTGGCAGAAGGTAGTTATAAGTTACTGTTTCTCCAGGTTCTTGACCATTATTTGGGGTGATTTTGTAGATTAACAAGTGGCCCAACCTTCCAGCCTATTATCTTCTATTTCCTCTGAATGAGATTTCTTAGCTGGATTCTATCCCTTGGCTGTTATTCCTAGTGCTGAATTCAAGCATCATATTCCTATCTAAGTTCTCTTCCATAGGACACAATTAAAACATTGGCTGCAAGTCTTCTTGACGATAAGGTATAGTTGTGAAACTCCTGATTCCTGATAAGGCTAATGTTTCTTGAGAAGCATGTTATCGAAATGTTGACTTTGGCCAGAATGTTTCCAGACAGGCAAGCCATATATTGACAGATACTTATCCAATAACACATTAGCACCTTGCCAACCATAGACATTTTCTGGTTCCTGATTGAGTATACCTTTCTGTTCCAGATGAAATTGTTTCTTACCATGTTGCTTTCTTTCTCTGTACACAATCTCCCAAAGCCTACTGGAAGTTGTACTCACCAGATAAACAGCAGTTTCCTTTGAAAACATTGATCATAGGTCTCACTCTTACTATATATATCTGCCCTTATCTTGGACCAGTAGAATATTTCATAACAGCTCCAGAATTCTTGGAACAAGTGTCCCAAATTGCCATCTATGTTTTTCACAGTCATAGAATCATAGATTAACAGTTGGAATGAACCTTAGAGGTTGACTAGTTAACTCACACCCCCACCTTATTTTATTTTTTTAAAAAATATTTATTTAATTTATTTTTTGTTACATTTTGAGTTCCAAATTGTCTTCCTCCCAATACTGCATTAGAGAAGGCCAACAAAATATATGTAATATATATTACATATGCATGTATGTATATGTATGTATGTGTATATATCTGTATATATATACATATATAATGTTGGCCTTTTCTAATATATGCATGTATACATGTACATATACATATGTTTATATACATATATGTATACACACACACATGTGGAACTACATATGAGGCAGCTAGGTGGCTCAGTGGATAGTGCTGGGCCTGGAGTCCTGAGTTCAAATTTGACCTCAGACACTTACTAGCTGTGTCATCCTGGGGACTCAACCCTATTTGCTTGTTTCCTCATCTGTAAAATGAGTTGGAGAAAGAAATGGCAAACCAATCTAGTATCTTTGGCCAAGAAAACCCCAAAAAGGGTCATGAAGAGTCTGAAATGACTGAACAGCAACAACAAAACAATACATACTTTCACAATCAGTTCTTTCTCTGGAGGTGGATTAACGTTTTACTTCTCAAGTCTTTGATAGTTGATAGAAATATTCATATTATTCAGAATAGTTTAGTCATTCACAGGAATTTCACAACTATACCTTATCTTTAAGAAGACTCGCAGCCAGTGTTTTAATTGACCTTATCTTGATAAATGGTGTAAGATATTAATCTAAACCTAGTTTCTGCCTGACTGCTTTCCTAGACACTTTAACCAAATAGTGAGTTCTTATCCCAAAAGCTTAAATATTTACATTTATCAAATATAAAGTCACCACAGTCATTTACTACTGTGTATTGTATATATACTCTATTCCATTGATCCACTATTCTACTTCTTAGATAGTTTTGATAATTACCACCTTATAATATAGTTTAAGATTTGGTACTACTAGACTTCCTTTACAATTTTGTTCTTCCAAATGAATTTTGTTATTCTTTTTTTTTCTAGATCAATACAATATTTTTGGTAGTTCAATTGAGATAGCACTGAATAAGTAGATTAGATTAAGTAGAATTAGAATTTTTATTGTAGTAGCTCAGCCCACCCATGAACAATTAATATTTCTCCAATTATGTAAATCTGACTATATAAAAAGTGTTTTATAATTGTATTCATACAGTTCTTGGGTTTGTCTTAGCAGTTATTTTATATCGACTACAGTTATTTTAAATGAAATATCTCTTACTATTGGTGATATATAGAAATGCTGATGATTTATGTGGATTTATTTTATATCTCCCTCCTTTGCTAAAATTTTTGTTTCAACTATTTTTCAGTTGAATCTCTAGAATTTTCCAAGTATACCATCCTATCATCTTTATAAAGAGGTAGTTTTATTTCCTCATTGCCCATCATGATTCCTTCAATTTCTTTTTCTTATCTTCTTGCCATTGCTAGCATTCGTAGTACAATTTTGAATAATATTGGTGATAATAGGCATCTTCGCTTCACTCCTGATCTTATTGGGAAAGCTTCTAGCTTATCCCCATTACAGAAAATGCTTGCTCCTGATTTTATATAGATGCTTCTTATCAACTTAAGGAAAAATCTATTTATGCTTGTGCTTTCAAATGTTTTTAATAGGAATGAATGTTATATTTTAATGGCTTTTTTACCTATTGATGGAATCATATGATTTTTGTTTCTTTTGTTATTGATATAATCAATTATGTTAATATGTTTCCTTATATGGAACCAGACCTACATTCCTGTTATAAATCTCAATTGGCCACAATGTATAATCTTTGTAATGTATTGCTGCAATCTTCTAGCCAGTATTTTATTTAGGATTTTTGCATCCATATTCATTAGTGAAATCGGTCTATAATTTTCTTTCTCTGTTTTTTTTTCTCATCCTGGTTTAGATATCAGCACCATATTTGCTTCATAAAAGTGGGACTCCTTATTTGCCTATCATTCCAAATAATTTATTTAATTTTGGAATTAATTGATCTTTACCCGTTTGGTAGAATTCACTTATAAATCCACTGGTCCTGATTTTTTTTCTTCGGAAGCTTATTTATGAGCAGTTCAATTTCTTAATATCTTTTTCTAATATAGGTTTATTTAGATATTATAGTTCATCTTCTGTTAATCTTAGCAGTTTATATTTTTGTAAGCATTCTTCCATTTCACTTAAATTGTTAAATCTATTGGCAAAATAACTCCTAATAATTGATTTGATTTCATCTTCATTGGTGGTATATTCACCCTTTTCATTTTTCATACTAGTGATTTGGTCTTCCTCTCTCTTTTTTTTAAAAGATCTTATTAGCCAATGGTTTATTTTACTGTTTATTTCATAAAACGAACTCCGAGTGTTATTTATTAACTCAATGGTTTTCCTACTTTCAATTTTTATTAATTTCACCTTTAAATATCAGGATTTCCAATTTAGTGTTTAACTGGTGATTTTTAATTAGTTCATTTTCTAGTTTTTTTTTAACTGCATGCTTAATTAATTGACCTGTTCTTCCTCTGTTTTATTGGTGTAAGCATTTAGAGATACAAATTTTCCTCTGATTACTGCTTTTGCTGCATTCATAAGTTTTCATATTGTTTCATTATTATCACTCTTTTGTAAAATTATTTTTTTGTTTCCACAATTTATTCTTTTATACACTCATTTTCAGAGATTTGACTTTGTAGTCTCCAATTAATTTTTAATCTGTGCTTCCATGGTCCCTTACTAAATGTAATTTTTATTGCATTATGATCTGAAAAGAATGCATTTAACATTTCTGCTTTTCAGTATTTGACTGTAAGATTTTATGCCCTAACATATGGTCAATTTTTGTAAAGGTGCCATGTATCACTGAGAAAAAATTCTATTCCCATTTGCTTCTCTCTGGATAGATAGGCATCATATCTATCTAAGACCCCCAGGTAGAGGTCAGAAACACTTAAGGCCAGAGACATTATCCTCCAGATAAGATCCTATTAATCTCCTTGACTTCTTTCTTATTTATTTTTTGGTTAGATTAATCTAGTTATGAGAAGAGAAGATTCAAGTACCCCACTATTATAGTGTTGCTATCTATTTCCACGTGTAATTCATTTGTCTTTTCCTTCAAAAATTTGGATATTATAGGCATTTAGCATACATATACACATACATTTAGTATTGTTAGTACTTAATTGTCTATGGTACCTTTTAACATAATGTAGTTTTCTTGTTTATCTTTTTAAATTAAATCTATTTTAGCTTTAACTTTGTCTGAGATTATGATTACTACTCCTACTATTTTTCTTTATATCAGCTGAAGCATAATAAATTCTACACAGGCCCTTTATTTTTACTCTATGTGTGTCTCTCATTTTACATGGGCTTCTTGTAAACAACATATTGTTGGTTTCTGCTTTTTGATTCTTTTTGCTCTCTGTGTTTATCTTATGAGTTAGTTCATCCCATTCACATTTAAAGTTGTAATATTAGTTGTGCATTTCCCTCCATCCTAATTTTTCCCATTGTTTATCCTTCTCTCTTTTTACCCTGTCACTCCTCAGAAGTCTAATTTGCTTCTGACCACTGCCTCCCTAATCCATAGACCCTTTTAAGAGTCCCTTTCTTATCTTATCCCCTTGCCCTCCTATTTCTCTGTAAGTTCAGTAGACTTTTATACCCAAATAGATGTATATGTTATTCCCTCTTTGACCCAGTTGTGGATGACAATGAGGTTCCTGAAGCTTCCACTCCGTCCTCTAATATAAAAGTTCTTCCACTCATGACTCCTTTGTATGAGATAATTTGCTACATTTAACCTCTCTTTACCCAATTCATTTTTAGGATCATCCCATCACAATCAACTCAACCCTAAGCCCTCTATCTATGTATTCTTTCTAATTAACCTAGTAATGATAATATTCTTAAGAGTTACAAGCATCTTTTCCCATATAAGAAGCAAATAATTTAACCTTATAAAATCCTTTATGATTAGCCTTTTATGTTTACCTCTTTATGTTCCTCCTGATTCTTCTATTTCTAAGTCAAATTTTCAGTTCAGTTCTAGTCTTTCCCTCGAGAATGCCTGAAAGTCTTTTAATTAATTACACATCCATTTTCCCCTTGCAAGATTACACTCAGCTTTGATGGGTAGGTTATTCTTGCTTGAAAAACCTAGCTCCTTTGTTCTTTGGAATATAATATTCCACACCCTTCACTCTTTTCATGTAGAAACTGCTAATTCTTGAATTGTTTCTTTCTAGTTGCTTGTAATATTTTCTTCTTGACCTGGGAGCTTTGAATCTTAGCTATAATGTTGCTGTGAATTTTCATTTTGGGATCTCTTCCAGGCAGTGATTGGTAGATTTTTCTCAGTTCCTATTTTATCTCTAATTCTAACACTTCAGGGCAATTTTCCTTAATAATTTCTTGAACTACAGTGTGTAGATGCTTTTTTTCATCATGACTTTCAGGTAGTCCAAAAATTCTTATATTAACTCTCCTCCATCTGTTTTACAGGTTAGTTATTTTTCCAACGATATATTTCATGTTCTCTTCTATTTTTTCATTCTTTTGATTTAGTTTTATTATTTTTTGTTGATGTCTTATGAAGTCATTAGCTTCCCCTTGCCTTATTCTAATTTTTAAAGAGTTTTCTTCAGTAAGTTTTTTAAAATTTCTTTTTCCAATTGATTGGCTCTTTTCATAATTTTCTTGCATTACTCTCTTTTCTTCCTTCGATTTTTACTCTACCTCTTTTATTTGATTTTTAAAGTCCTTTTTAAACCTTTTCCTTACATGTAGTTGTATTGACTTCATTGTCTTCTGAGTTTGAACCCTGATCTGCTCTAACACCATAATAAGGATCTATGGTTAGGTTCTTTCTCTGCTGTTCATTCATTTTTAATGGCTTATTTCTCGACTATAAAGTGTATGTTAGAGTCAAGTTCTGCTCCCGGGGTGTGGAGGATAATGTCTCTGGCCTTAAGTGTTTCTGACCTCTACTTTGACTTCTTGGTTGGTCCATCCCGTGTTCTATGATCCAAGGCCAGGCATGGTCCCTCCTCTTCTACCCCTGGCCATGTTCTATAAATGACTTCAGGTACTCATTTATGCAGCTGAGCAAGGGCTGT
The DNA here is from genome assembly GCA_028646595.1 of Phalanger gymnotis. Lineage (NCBI taxonomy): Eukaryota > Metazoa > Chordata > Mammalia > Diprotodontia > Phalangeridae > Phalanger > Phalanger gymnotis. Next base: position 13,248 of record JAQQSZ010005165.1, read on the forward strand.
GGCCCCTAGCAACACTGTTCCTTCAAATACTCTCACTCTCTGAGGTCCTTCCGGTCAGCTCACCCCTTTACCTGTAAGTGAAAACAGGGACTCCTGAGGGACAACAATCACCAGGGTCCCGACCCTCTCCTCACACCTCCTCCCCCAGAGCCACTGTTTGGGTCTAACTCTGGTCGGTGCTTGAGTGCCATGTCCAGTGCTAGCAGGCCTGGGACCTGTGTCCAGAGGTAGCAGGCCTGGGCCCCTCGGCCAGTGTCAGCTGCAAGTCCTGCAGTCTTCCCATGACCGGCTGCCCAACCCCCACACCTTTAGTGGAGTGAAAGTTCCTGAAGCCTGGTCTGCTGCCCACACAGCTGCTGCCAGGGCTTGCTGTTTGTTGGTATTTGTACCTCCCCCCAGCCAGCCCACTGTCCTGGTAGCTCAGATTTTTCCTAACACCTTCCCAAGTCGTCAGGCAGTATGACTGCTTTACCCTGACTTTTAAGGATTTCTGTCTCTCTAAAATTCACTCCAAGATGTTACGTTATTTGGGCAGGTGCAGAATTTGAGAGAGTTAGGTAATTTTCTGCCTTATTTTGCCATCTTCCCACAATCCCTTCCACCTTATTTTACTTTTTTTAAAATTTTTTAAATTTATTTTTAATATGTTTAGTTTTCAGCATTGATTTTCACATGCGTTTGAATTACAGATTTTCTC
>JAQQSZ010005166.1:0-13943 GCA_028646595.1 Phalanger gymnotis
GGGGAGGCTTTTTCATCACTATTCCCTAACCAATGGAATCCTTACATAAGACATCATTTCATACACTGCATTCTTACCTTTAAAAAGTTACAGGGTTACCACAGGACTTTTTGACTTTGACCCTGTAGGATTTGCATAGACCTAAGCTGTTTAGATTGGTTTATTTTCTTTATAATGGCATCTTATAATTCCATATTGCATTTCACATTTCCAAAGCTGTTGAAGACCACTGTAGTTCTGTCACTTGAGGTCTAGGTAGGAGATTTGAGGGAGCTAGTGAGGAATGGTATTTACTTGCAAATGAAAAAGAACTCTTATCTCTATTATGCATGAGTGCTTGACTCCAACATGCAGCCCCAAGGAAACTAAAAGAAATATCAAAAGAAGTGATAAGGCAGCTTCAGAAGAGTGAGCCTATGACTGTGGACTGCCTGTCAGTCATTGGTAGCCAAAACCAAAAAGGCAGTATGGACAGTAGGCAGGGTAAGGTAAATTTTAATTAAATTGGATTGGCTGTCTAAACGGACCAGGACTCATGAAGGTGAGTGACAAGTTCACTGGATTGCCTTCTAGGGTGATATTGATTAGTTAATTTGGTGTGGTTATAAAGATGACCTATCGCATTTCCAAATATAGTGACTTTGCCAGTTTCTTGATACACAGACATAGTCTTAGGAAGGAGAAAAAAAATTACTCCTGCAAATACCATATGGAGAATTATCTTCAAGATTGGGAAGCAAGCTCCAACATAAAAATTTTATATGTTTCCTTTAATTAGAATGTGCACTTTTTGAGAAAAGAGATTGTTGTTACTCCATTTGTACACTGAGCACTTAGCACAGTGATTGGCACATAGTAAGGACTTAATAAGTGCCTTTCTATTCCCTCTCCTTCCATAGCGTAAGTTTACATGAAGCAAAATGGCTGAGTGTACAAGATACTGGACTCAAAGCTCAGAAGACTTGGTTCCAAATTCTATCTCATACTTAGATGATTTATAATCCTGGTCTTGTCACTTAATCATTTTATGCCTTGGTTTTCTCATCTGTATATTGAAGAGATTGGACTAGGTGGCCTCTAAGGTTCCTTACAGCAATAAATCTGTGAGCCCAAGACCCTAGTAATTCAAAGCTATTGTTTACAGAGGTTCTGGTGAAGAAGGGAAGAAAAAAAGATAGGACTATAGTTAGAAACAGCAAAGTAAACTACCCTCCACATCAGTGAGAGCCTTCATAGGGCAACATGCCTAGGTCTTTAGCGTACATCAGGGAAAATGTAGAAAACTTGGAGAGGACATAGGAACAAGGAAATAAGGGTTTGTTAAGCCTCCACTCAGTATAAATCATTGTGCTAAGCACCTTTGACAACTATTTCTCATTTGTTTCCCATAACAACTCTTCAAGGTGAATGTTATTATTATTATCGACATGGTTCATGTTATCTTAATAAATTTTGAATTCTTTAAGAGCAGGGGCTATTGGAAAGAAAACTATATTTGGGAACAGATAACTTGCATTTTATGGTAGTTATGTCATCTACTATGTGTGTAACACTGGACAAACCTTTACAGGGATTATTTTTTTTTCTTTTTTTTTTTTAAAAAAAGAGTTAGTTTAAAGAACTTTCACATTTCCTTCAATTTCTAAGTGAATCAAAATATATTTTTCATCTAAATTTTATATAGTTCTTTAAACCTACCACAGCTCTTTTTACACAGTATATCAACTTACAATTGACTTGCAAAGCGTTATTCCATATTAAAATGAATATTTATAGGATCACTTCTTGTGGTGACAAAGAATTGGAAATTGAGTAGATGTGCATCATTTGGAAATAGCTAAAGAAACTATGGTCCATGAAAGCAATGGAATATTACTGTACCACAAGAAATGAAAAAAAATATGAGTATAGAGAAGCTAAAGATGGTTTAAATGAACTGATGCAGAGTGAAGTAAGCAGAGCAAAAAAAAAAACAGATATACAATGACTACAATGGAGTAAATAGAAAAAAAAAAATACTGCCACAAGAGTATTTGTAAAAGTTGAAAAATCACAAAGTTACAAAGCATAAGCATGTCCCCAAAGAAGAAATATGAGAAAATAGTTTCATTCACTCCAGCCAGAAGTGTGGAACATCGACCATAATCATGGATGTTTCTCTATGCATTGATTGTTTGAACTGAATTAAGTGCATAGCATCTTCTTGTGTCTGAAATAGAGAATCTAAAACAACACTCTGATTCCTCTCAGATCACATAGTTTGAGGTCTTATTATCATTTCTGAGTGCCTATTATGGCACCTTACTCAATTCTGGAAAAATAGAGAATAAAGTTTCTTTTCCCTTGAATTTTTTTGTGACGCCACACAAAACATTTCTATATTAGCCACAGTGCAAAAATAAATAAATAAAAGCAAGAAATCTAAAGAAAGTGAAATTTGGAACTAAGAAGGCATTGTAGAAAAAAAAGGTCAGTTTTGGATATGTATTTAAGATGTTTACTAGACCTCTAATTTGAGATATCTGACAGGGAGTTGGAGGTGCAAGATTTGAGGTTAACAGAATTAAGAAATTGAAAAGCAAATGTGAGAATCATCATCACAGAGATTATCATTCAATCCAAGGCAGCTTGTAAGAACACCAAGTGAAATAGTATACAGGGAAAAGAGAAAAGGCATGGTAGAATACAAACAGTTGGCAGACATGATCAGGATAGAGATTCAACAAAGGAAAATGATTTCAGGTCCAGCACTAATAGCTGCTTAATAAGCTTCATAGAAAGAGGGAAAGAAAACTATAAAGGAGTTAAAATTTCAGGAGCTTTTGATTCCTCACTCTTATTCTCAATCATTTTTTCTTTCTACAAGGAAAGATCCAAAACACGCATGTATATCTGTAGATGTATTTGTATTTAAGAATTTCTAAAGTCTATAAAACAAAGTTCCTTCCAACCAGGAAAAAAGTTTCTCTACTCTTTGCTTCTCTCACTTTTCTATGTGCTTTTGTCCTCTGTACTTCTGAGGCACTCACTGGCTTGATTTGCATAGAATTCCAATGTTGTTCCTTTGTAACATCCCCAGAAAAGCCACTCTAAATCTTCATATGCCTTGGGCCCCTTTGACATTCTGATGAAACTTATTGACTCCTCTTCCAAGCCATGCTTTTAAATACATACATTAAAATATACATTATTGCAAAGGAAATCAAGCATATTGAAAAATTGCATTCAAAATGTTAAAGAACAAACAAAAAAAAATACATAGACCCCAAATTAATAACCTCCACTCTACAACCTTTCTTTTCCAACTTCCTCAGCACATTTAAAGAACCCATATCTAAGAACGAATTGTATGGAATTTGAAAAGAAAATTAAACTAAAGTAATCACATGGGAATTGGCTACTCTTCCTTAGTTAAGAAAGGCCATTTTCCAATCATCAGTGAATTTGTAAGATGGATAGAAAAATGTCTGCTCAAGAGTTTGAAGGAATACTATGATTCCTTTATAGATTCCAGTTGTGGATTTAGTGGGGAAAAAGCCTCGTCTTTAAAGAAAATTATTTCCATCATAGCAGAAAAAAACATAGAAATTTGGCTTGTAGAGTAAATGATTCTTTAATGGATACATTCATCCCATATAGGGTATTGAAATAATTCCTTCCATTACAAATAACACCTTGGGGAGTAATTTTAGCTCGGCACAATTGCTATTAAAATCAATGGAAATTTTAGGGAAGAATCCATAGATAGAAATTAGGCTTTGAATTATTGTGAGCTACGCAGCTTTTCTTCTATTTTTGAATGTTTATAATTTTACAAAGCTTAATCAATGTAAATGAGGGAATATTTTGGTTTTTAGCATTATGTTGTGTTTTTAGATGAATTTTTAAAGAATCTTTGGAGGTGGGAAGTGATATAATCCGTATTAAACAGAATCCACTTTTTAAAAAAAGAAGAGCAAGTTGATTATTGCAAGCTTAGGTTAACATTATTGGTAAGTATTCAGTGTGGCCAGTTCTTCTGAAAGTTGTTAAATTCTTTGTGTTCATTATGCAAAAATAGGATAATCATGCAGTTCATTTGCATGTCATCAGTTCTACAGCTCATGTTTTATGAAAGTCAATGCCTAACTGAAGGAAGTTCCCATAAAAGTGACTAAGATAGTAAAGGTACTATATTTGGGCTCCGTGATCTTTAGTTTCAGGATGTGGTAACATTTAGGGTGCAGAAGAGATTTTTTTTAAATAAGTATTTCCTAAAACATCATTTGAAAAATTTCTTTCTCTTCTTTTTAAATTTGGATTTCCAAATTCTCTACCTCCCTTCTACCTCTATACCACCCACTGAGAAGGCAAACAACTTAAGTTATTGTGGTGCTATTGTGATCAAAGATTTTCTGGGTCCATTCAATAGGTCTCAAGTGGAGCTAGTTAAGGGAATCTTGATCAGGAGAAGCTTGCTTATAGGCAGGCCCATACCCTTTTGTTATTAGGTGCTAAGCCCCTGGCCTACACACATTTGCTACTAGGTATTAAGCCCCAGGCCTACACAGGGTATATGTATCCTATGGATAGCCATTAAGCCCAGAAGAGAGAGCTACAAAGAAATGGAGAGAGCTGTGAGGAGGAGAAGAAGAAGATGCAGACTAGAGAAAGAACTGTGAGAGATGGAGAACTAGAAGAGATTCAGAGATGGAGAGACAGAGAGAGAACTGGAAGGGCTCTGAGAACTACAAGGGCTTTCAGAACTTCTGGAGGACAGGACACAGGCAAGCAGACAGTTAGGATTCATGAGTAAGTGTTTATGGGTAGGCCCTAGCAGAGGGGAAGGTTACAGGATGGCTTGGCTCTTTGCTGTGATTCTGTGTTTTAATCTCCTTGTTGTTACATTGAGGTGGACTTACTGGTTTTGGAATACAATTATTTCTGTGTTGAATTGGGGTTGTTTCTGGGATTTGATCCTCTGCTGTCTGAAAAATGTTTTACTTCTGCCTTCTATAAAGAGAGTCCCTTATCCTTTGTGATTTCCAACTATACAACCATATTCATGGGCACCATCGATATCATGAATCTTGCCTTACTAATACAGTTATACAAGTGAAATCATGCAAAACATATTTCCATATTATCCATATCACCAGAAAAAGAGCAAAAAAGAAATACTGAGAAAAGTTTCAGTTTGCACATGGAGTTCATCACTTCTCTCAGTGGAGATAGATAGCATTTCTACCTAGTGATTTCTTTGGGGTCGTTTTGGATAATTGTATTTGATCAGAGTAACCAAATAATTTTTTTTTCTGAGTTTATGTTTCACCCTTTGTTAATGTAGGGCTTTGCATCAAGAGCTTCAGCGGTTTTGTATAGCTAATTTTGGAGATACTTCTAGAAATCTGTTACTTTTCAGTTCTTCCAAGGTGGTATGATCTAAGGAGAGGCGTTTACTACTGTCCTGGTCTGTGCTCTGGTCTGTATGTGAACACAAGCACCATTTTCTGCCCTGTAACTGTGAAGAGAGTCCTCCCTCCTTTGTGGCCACAAACTCTGTTGTGTTAGTGCTCCACCTTGCCCTGGGACTGCCACCCAGGACTGTGATTTAGGTCTGAGTATTGGCAAAGTAACAGAGTCCTGCCTCAGCTGCCTTAGCAAAGAGACCCCTGTTTTCTCCTTCTGAAGTGCTGTTTGACCCCCTTACTATTCTTTGGGCTGAGAGCTATGGAAGCAGCCACTGCTACTGCTGATCCAGTCACTCTCAAGACCTGCTTCTGGTTTGCTGGAGCCAGGAATGTGCTGTTGTGGCCTGCACTGGACCGCTCTCCACTCTCACTCAGATGTTAAAGACCTTTCCTGCTGACCAAAATTCTAAATTGTCTTTGGTGTCTCTGGACTGAGAGACCTGGAAACTGCCACTGTTGCCACTGATTCAGTCACCCCAAAACCTGCTCTGGATTTTCTGAGTACCAGTCTACACTGGTGTGGCTTTCACTGGCAGGCTGTTCTCCTCTCTCACTCTGGTGCATCCTGTGACCATCCAAGTTGCTGTGGACTGGAAATTTGTTTCCTTCTATGTTTTTGTGAATTCTACTGCTTTAGAATTTGTCTAGAATCATTTTTAAAGGCACTTGGAGGGCTTTGGGGGAAGAGTTCTAGCCAGTTCCTGCATTTACTCAACCATCTTCCCTCCCATAAACATCACTTTTAAGTCCTTTTCCCTCATCCAACCTTTCAACCCTTTGTGATTGACACCACTGTAAAAAAAAAAAAATGTTTCTGCAAGTATTTTCAATTGTTCTCACTAATGATCACTTAGCTTCTCTTTCTGATTTATTTACCCTTTTCCCTCAGGCCTAATCCTTGATTTCTTTGTTAATTTTGATATGGTTGACCACCCTATCCTAGTGAATATCCTTCCCTCTTTAGCTTTTCATTACACTTTTATCTTCTAGTTCCACTTTTATGTATCAGTCAATTCGTCAATCTCCTTTAGAGGTTCAACATTCATATCAAAATAGCCCTTGATGGGCACTCCTTAATGATTTGTCTTTGATTATTTTTTTTTGTTTTCCTTTCTTTAAAAATTATTTTCCCCCATTATATGCTAACACACATATAAATATATGTGTGTGTATGTGTATTAAATGTATATACACACATATATGTACATATGTAGGTATTTGTGTCTCAGTGTGTGGACCTCAATCAATGGAATAGGGAATAGAAAACAACTTAATTTTGGAGCAAGAAATTGAAAAAGCCATGAGTAAATTTTCAAAATGGAAGTGTGAAAAAAATCTAAGATCAGATAAATACCTGAATGGATTTTATCAAAGAATAATTTATTCCAATATTACATAAATAACAAAAATAGGAAAAGAAGGACTCTTACCAAATTACTTCTATGACACCTAACAATATAACTGTTGGAGCATAAACCAGGGAGAAACAAAACAAGTTAAAGAAAACTATAGGCCAATATCCCTAATGAACATAGATGAAAATATCTTAAATAAGATATTAGCAAAATATATGTATCAAATAATATATTCTGTGACCAGGCTAAATTTATGTCAGGAATGTGGGTTTGGTTTAGTATTACAAAAATTATAAATAATCACTATAATAATGACAAAACCAATAAAAAGTTATTATTGGATACAGATAAATCTTTCGACAAGATGTGATGCTAATTTCTATTCAAAATACTAGAAAACATAAGAATAAATGGATCTTTACCTAAAATAATAAATAGTACATATCTAAATCCAAGAGTTGCAGAAGTAAAATTTTTGTGAATAAATTCAGGAGTGAAACAAGAATGTCAATTATCAAAACTTTTATTTGACATAATCCTAAAACTGTAGGCTACAGCAATGACAAGAAAACAAAATTAAGCCTGTATCCATGAAAAAGGGAAAAAGCCACCTTTTGCAAATGGTCATGTACTTTAAAAAATCTTCAAGAGTAAAGTAGAATTATTCCAAATAATGAATAACTTTAACAAATTTGCATTGTATCAAACAAATTCATAAAAATTCAGTATTTCAATATGATATCAATGAAATCCAGCAAGTAAAGAAAAAAGAGAAAGTTCATTTAAAATTACTGCAGAATTTATAAAACACATGGAAGTCATCTTTCCAAGGTACTCACAAAAACTATTTAAATAAAACTGCACTGATGTTTATAGAAACAATGCCTGAACAACTGGGAAAAAATGCTACTGAGTAGGATGGGCTAATAAAATGAAACATTATATTATATTAAAATGTATTGTAGTAATTATATTATGTTATATTATGTTATGTTATGTTATGTTACGTTGCATTACATTACGTTACGTTACATTACACTGTGTCATGTCATGTCATATTATATCATGTTATATTGCATTATATTATGTTATATTATATTATGTTATATTATATTATATTGTTCTGTTATATTTTATTTTGTTATGCTGTCTTATATGTTGTTATATTTTGTTATGCTATGCTATGTTATGTTATGTTTATTATATTATATTATATTACACTACATTATGTTACATCATATCATATCATATCATATTATTTATTCAATGTCATACCACTAAAATATCAAGCAATTTATAGAAATAGAAAAAATAACAAAATTCATAAGGAGAGGAAAAGGTTAGTAACCTCAAGAGAATGAAAAGAAATGGGAATTAAGGGGACCTACCTGTTTTAGTTCTCAAACTATCATACTTCAAATCAGCGATTATTAAAAACAAATTTGTACTAGTTGAAAAATAGAGAGATAAATCATTGGGACTGAACCTAGCATTCAGAAACAAATGAATCTAGTGCATTAGTATTCAACTAAAAAGATGAAGACCCTATCTATCAAGATACTGCATCAGTATTAAAGAAAAATATCTGGAAAAACTGGAAATAATGGAAGAACCAAGCTCTATACTCTTTTAGTTATCTCAGTAGATTCAATGGGATTTTTTCTTATTTTTCTGCAAAGCATTCAAGAATCTTTATATAGAGACAAAATATCTTCCCTGTGTTTCCGAGTGCCTGTTGTACATTTGAAGCTCAATGTCACATAGGCATTTCAAATTAAACTTGTCCAAAACAGAACAAATTATCCTTCCTGCAAAACTCACCCTTCTTGTGAACTTCCCTATTCCTCTTAAAGACACCATAATTTTTCTTCCTCATACCATATACCAGCTCAGTTTCCAAATCTTGCTCTTCTACCACCAAAAAGTTTCTCACAGGTGACCGCTTTTCTATCCACTCAGAAAGTTAACACCTTTGTTCAGGCCATTATCATCTCTCACATCGATTGTTACAAAGTCTGCATAATCAGGCTCTCTGCCTCTAGTCTTTGTTGCTGTAATTCATGCTCCAGACAGCAATTAAATTTATTTTCCTTATTTGATATCAATTGATGTTTGTAGTCAGTTTATTATTGAACAGTCTGTGTAGACATAGCTATTGTATATTTTATGTTATATTCATGTTTTTGAGAGACACATTTTTTGAGAAATCTCTAAAACTGCATTCTGTCCTACCAAGGCAAATTCAAATATTTGCAACTGACAAACAATAGACATTAAAATTCTTATGTCATCTACATCTCTTAGTCAACCATGGGGCTGCAAGGATTTGTTTTTCTATACTGTTTGCAAAGGCCTGATTGTCCCTTCTTTACATACATATTATGTACTGTACATACATACATATATATACACACACACACTCATATATACGTATATACATTTTAACTCTGATATTGTATAGCTTAATCTTATATATTATAGGGATGAAAAAAACAGACATAAATTAATAAGCGTTTTTTTAGTTGTCTTTTCTTTTTACAAAATGTGTACTAATGATGATCTTTTCTATAGCTTCAAAGACTTAATCTTTTCTAGCTATCCAGAAAACCAATATTGAGTGCCTTTAATATTGTTTTACCTTGCTCTAGGGGTTATTTAAGCCCTAGAAATTTTCTGCCACTGAAGCATATTTCTCTGCTGATTTTTCTTTCAGATGCAAGATACCTCAATGTATGAAGTGTTGATCAAAAAGTCCTGTCTGAACATTAACCTACTTACTATACCTAACTGATTAAGTGGCATGATTAGAGGTTTGGGCATTATCTTATCAGACTTAAGAGAAGTCAGCAATTCAAGTCATGATAAAACTTATTGATGTATTTATTTTTCTTAAGAAATGTTGCATTTACTAAGCCATGAAATCTTTTTATAATGGTTCTGAGTTAATGGTTACCTGTGTGGATAAGTTTTCCAGACTCCATACAAGGCTATAGCAGTAGGCACTACATTTTAGATAATCTACCAAATAATTTTAGCATGTAAAAATAATTGCAATATAAGTGAAACTGTGGTAAGGGCATTGAAAAACTCAAAGAAGAAGGTATGTGACATTGAATAAACTGGGATTAATAGACAGAAACAGCCAGGAAGGCCTAGAGAAGAAAATTTGACTAATCAAAATGAGATTTATATTTCCTACTATAATTTTTGGTTCTCATCTCTTCTCAGTTCATAACTTCTCTGCTTTCTTTACTTAACACATACCTACTGTGCTGTCAATCCAACATTTCATTTTCTTTGATAAGTCAGGAGAACTTAGGTCTTAATTATACCTCATCCAATTTTGTTCCCCTGTTTAATACATCTCCACTTAAGTGTAAGTTAGAATCGATCCAACTATTCAGATTTGGGATCCACAAATTCTTTCCTTTTCCCTCCAACTTCCACTTGATCAGGGAAAGGGCATTGGGATCACAACTATATTTAACCTCTTAAACTTTCTCTTTGAATGAATAAAAGAAAAATAAAGTGTTATTGAAGTCTTTACTATATAAGAAATGTACCAGGTCCAACACATCAGAAAAGAAAGACTGTTGGAACAAAATTAAAGTTCTAATTTGGTAGAAATAATCTCTAACATCTGAAAAAAACCTTAGAAATTATTTAATCTGAATATGGCATAACAAAGGAAAGAATTCACCTAAGCTTTCCCAAATTCTCCTCCAACCAACATTAAAATAAGACTTTAAATCAATTTCTGGATTTTTGGTTCTGGAAGAAACACTAGAAAGCATAGGAATCAATTGAGCTTTCATTAAAATGATAAGTAGATATCTATAGGCATATGAAAAAATGCTTGAAATCACTACTGATTAGAGAAATGCAAATCAAAACAACTCTTAGATACCACATCTCTTCTCTCAGATTGTCTAAAATAACAAAACAAGAAAATGATAAATGCTGGAGAAGATGTGGGAAAATTGGAACATTGTTATATTGCTGGTGGAGTTGTGAACTGATCCAGCCATTCTGGAGAGCAATTTGGAACTATGCCCAAAGTGCTATAAAAATGTTCATACCCTTTGACCCAGCAATACCACTTCTAGGGTTGTATCCCAAAGAGATCACACAAGTGGGAAAAGGACCCATATGTACAGAAATATTTGTAGTGGCTCTTTTTGTAGTAACTAAGAATTGGAAATCAAGGGGATGCCCATCAACTGGGGAATAGCTGAACAAGTTGTGGTAAATGAAGGTAATGGAATACTATTGTGCTGCAAGAAATGGGGATGATACGGACTTCATAGAAACCTGGAAAAACCTACATGGTATAATGCTGAGTGAGCAGAGAAGAAGCAGGAGAACATTACACACAACCATAGATATATGGATTCTGTGAGGACTAACCCTGGCAGACTGCTCTTCTCAGCAACACAAGGTGCAAAGACAACCCCGAAGGACTCACAATGGAGAATGCTATCTACATCTGGAGAAAGAACTATGAAGTATGAATGCAGATTGAGGCACATTTTATGCTCGCCTTTTTTTCCCCTTTTTTTCCTCTCTTTTGTTTTTGTTTTTGGAATTTTTTTTGGTTCTGTTTGTTCTTTCTCATGATTCATTCCATTGGTCATAATTCTTCTTCACAACTTGACCACTGTTTAAATAAGTTCAATGTGAAGTTATATGTAGAAAATATATCGTATTCCATGCTCTCTTGGGGAGGGAATGGGGGAGGGAGGGAAGAAAATGTGGAACTCAAAATTATGTAGAACTGAGGGTTGTAAACTAAAAAAGAAAGAAAAACATCAAATTTCCATAACAAGCATGCATAATAAAAAAATTGGTTCTACACAAAAATATACATAACTCATTCTGCACCCAAAATCTAGCATATTTCATCATTAGTCCCATTGAATCACGAATGGTTGTTAAACTGGTTATATGTCTTATGGTTTTCAAAGTTGTTTGTTTTTTATGTTCCCTGTTTGTCAGTTATTCAGTAGGGTCCAACTCTACACAACACTGTGGACTTTTATCTGTGGGGTTTTCTTGGAAAAGATGCTGGAGTGGTTTGCCATTTCCTTCTCCAGTGTGTTCCCATTTTACAGATTAGGAATTGAGACAAATAAGTGATTTTTCCAGAGTCACATAGCTAGTAAGTATTTGAGGTCGGACTTGAACTCGGGCCTTCCTGACTCTAAATTTGGTGCTCTATCAACTGTACTGCCTAGCTTGTTATTATAGTACAAATTGTTCCTAGTTTCTACTCATTTCATTCTTGATCACTTTATGAAAGTACTCAAAGTTGTTCTTTTTGTTATATTGATATTATAAGATTATTAAAAATTCTGATAAATTCACTCTGAAAAAATAAAATAAAATGATAAGTAGCGTCTATCTAAAACTAATAGCAAGTATTACATGTAAAGTGGATAAGCTTGATGCCTTATCAATAAGATCAGGGGTGAAGCAAGAATGCCCGTTATCACTGCTATTATTAATTATTATACTAGAAATGCTAGATTTATCAGTAAGAGAAGGAAAAGAACTTGAAGGAATAAGCATGGTAAAAATAAAACACTCTTTGCAGAGGATATAATGGTATGCTTAGAGAATCCTACAAAGGCATTTTAAAAACTAGTTGAAATAATTAACAATTTCACCAAAGTTTCAGGATATAAAATAAATTCATGTAAGTCATTAGCACTCTATCTATTGCCAAAAAAGTCCAGCAACAAGACAGAGAATTAGAAATTATATCGAAAATAACTCTGGACCCTTGTAAATCTACTTGCCAAGAAAAAAATGTAGGAACAATATGAATATAAATAAAATACACTTTTATAGAGATAAATATATTTAAACAGCTGGAGAAATATTAATTGCTCATGGGTATGCTGAACTGATATAATAAAAATGACAAATATACCTAAATTAATTCACTCATTCAGTGTCCTACCATCCAATCTAATAAAAATATTTCACAGAACTAGAAAAAGCAACAATATTCATCTGGAAGATCAAAATAAGAATATCGAGGCAAAAAATAGAAAAGGAAAGAAAGCTGACCTACAAATACCAGAACTTAAATTGTATTACAAAGCAGTAATTATCAAAACAATCTTGAAATGGCTAAGGAATAGAGTGGTAGACCAAAATATCCAAGTTCTTGGGACAAGAACACTTTGTTTCACAAAAACTGCTGGGAAAGCTAGAAAGGAGTTTGAGATGCTGGTGGCTACTTTGCTTCTGCCAACCTCCTTTCTAGCTTTCCTAGCAGTTTTTGTGAAACAAAGTGTTCTTGTCCCAAGAACTTGGATATTTTGGTTTATCAAACACTAGATTGCCATGATGATTTACCAAATTTTATTATTGATCTATTACTTTGGTCTACCACTAAACCCTTCAATCTCTTAATGTAGAAGATGCTAGATCTTGTGTTATACTGATTGTGTTTCCACAATAGTCAAATTGTTTCTTTCTGGCTGCTTGCAGTATTTTCTCCTTGATCTGGGAGCTCTAGAATTTGGCAACAATGTTGCTAGGAGTTTTATTTTTGGGATCTTTTTCAGGAGGCTATTGGTAGATTCTTTCAATTTCTATTTTACCCTCTGGCTCTAGAATATCAGGGAACTTCTCCCTGGTAATTTCTTGAAAGATTATATCTAGGCTCTTTTTTTTTATCATGGCTTTCAGGTATTCCAATAATTTTTAAATTATCTCTCCTGGATCTATTTTCCAGGTCAGTGGTTTTTCCAATGAGATATTTCACATTGTCTTCCACTTTTTCATTCCTTTGGTTCTGTTTGATAATATCTTGATTTCTGATTTCTCATAAAGTCACTAGCTTCCACTTGCTCCAATCTAATTTTTAAGATGGTATTTTCTTCAGTCATCTTTTTGACCTCTTTTTACATTTGGCTAATTCTGCCTTTCAAGGCATTCTTCTCCTCATTGGCTTTTTGGAGCTCTTTTACCGTTTGGGTTAGTCACTTTTTTAAGGTGTCATTTTCTTCAGTATTTTTGGGGTCTCCTTTAGCAAGTCATTGACTTGTTTTTAATGGTTTTCCCGCATTACTCTCATTCTCTTCCCAATTTTTCCTCTACTTCTCTAACTTGCTTTTCCAAATCCTTT
>JAQQSZ010005167.1:0-13943 GCA_028646595.1 Phalanger gymnotis
TCTCTAAATGGCAATCTGGACAAGCCTTTCCCCTCCTTAGCAACTCATTTTCAGCTGAGGCCTTCCTTCATAATCTTCTTGTTGGAGAGGGGGAAGGGGGAAGAGCAAAGGGGAGCTGAAAGGCTGGTTAATAAGGACTTTCCAAAAAGCCTATCTGCTGTACTGTACCCAGAACTGAGCTTTCTGAGCAGTGAGTTTTCAATGGACAAATGGGGGGGGGAGGGCTGTGAAATATGCCTTGAGCATCTGATAGCTTTTGATTTTATTTTCCCTTCCAACTTTGGAGCACAAAAGGACAAAAGAACTGAATGGACAATCTCCTCACCCCTCCACACCCCACCCCCCAGTCCCTGAGATGACCGACTTGGATTACCAACAGCCTCATTGTATTCCCTTTTTTTTTCTATTCCTTCTCAGTTTTGGTTGCCTCAAAGCAGTGAAACTGTTATAAAGTCTGCTTAATTGAACATTTTCTCACACATGACACCAAGTCTCCTTTCTCTCCCTCTCCCCCATCCACCATTCCCCTTTAGCAGAGGGCATAGATTCCTGAAAGCAGACTTCCTTTAATCTAAAGGTTCTTAACCTTGCTTGTGTCCTGGCAGCCTGGTGAAGCTCACAGACCCTCTTCTCAAAATCATAATTTTAAAAGCATCAAATAACAGATAACAGATAACCAAGGAAACCACATATAGTGAAATGTATTTATCAAAAAGTATATATGTTTTAAGTATATATATATATATTATATCTGTATATATAGTCTTAATCTGGGCACCTGTGATCTCTGTGTGTGTTATGTATACACACTATATACAAATATATGTGTGTGTGTGTATGTGTGTGTGTATACACACGTGTGTATAAGTAATTTTTTTGTGAAAAACTTGACATTAACCATCAGTAAGATGTGAACTGGACCTGTGATTTCACTGGCATAAAGAACTTCCAAAGAAGAAATCCCATTTATCAATGCCAAGCCCACACCCACTCTGCTAGGTAGCCTTCTTTAGAGAATTGTCTTAAGTGACTATCTCATAAGAGACAGTAGATGTCAAGCAAGACTTGAACCCAGGGCTTTCTGGCTATTCACAATGGCACTGCTTCTTTATATCATTAATAATTACTTTTTTTTTTCTTGATCAGCCCTGTGATTTCATGGGTATGTGGAACTCCAAGTGACTAAGCTCCCTCAATCCAATTCAGACCAGTACCTGCCCTGCTAATTAGCATTTTATAGAGCTTCCAGGAGCACTAACAGATTTAGTGTTTTACCCAGGGCCACTGTGGATAAGCTCAACCAAGATGTGGGGACTAGCACATGAACTGGATTTAAGGGTGGCAGAGCTGAGTAAATTTCTTGGACTCACAATCCCCTCCACAGTCATGGGAGTCCAGTGGCTAGACAAAAGTCAAGATAACTGGCCATGGCTTTCCAGGCCATACAGCCAGTATGTGTAAGAAGCAGGATTCAAACCCAAAGTCTCTGCTGCACTGCTTCTCAGAAATAAAGAAAGCTGCTATTTATATGACATGTTAAGTTTTGCACAGCATGCTACCTCTCATTGACCATCAATAACAACCAGACTTGCTTGGTAACTATTTACATTTCAATCCATTAAATAATTTCCACACATCAGAGGCTAGAGAAAATGCTAACAGTGGAAGCTCAGTAACCATGGAGTCAAAAGACCTGATCTCAAATCTTATCTCTGATGCTTACTCCCAGGGTGACCTTGGGCAACTTGCTTTACTCTCAAGATCTTTATCATGAGGGGGTGGGCATGGGTGATTTCAGAGGTCCCCTTCAGCTCCAGAGAGATGATCCCTAAGGATCCTAATAGTTTTTCAGTCATTCTTTCTAAGTTCCTATCACAAGTCTTAACAAAACTAGCTGCGTGACCTCAGGCAAGTCACTTAACCCAAATTGCCTAGCCTTCTCCCCTCTAAAACAAAAAAGTCTTAACAAAGTCATCTTTCCAAAAAGTCTGAAAAAAGTGAAGGACAATCAGGCATTGCTTTCACTAAAACTAAACTTAAGATTTAGTTTCCTAAATTCTACATGATATAAATAACAAGAATAATAGCCCTCAAATAATCAACTTAATAGTTTGGATTTTTTTTTTACTTGATCTGCTCTCTATTTCATAGCATTTATTTTAATCTATTTGTGGAGATGATGATTCAACAAGTATTGAGTCAGTGCTAGGCACTAGGAATTCAGAGGAAAACAAAAAATAAAACAATGCCTGCCC
Source organism: Phalanger gymnotis (assembly GCA_028646595.1). Lineage (NCBI taxonomy): Eukaryota > Metazoa > Chordata > Mammalia > Diprotodontia > Phalangeridae > Phalanger > Phalanger gymnotis. The sequence goes on from JAQQSZ010005167.1 coordinate 2,256, forward strand.
TTGAGGAGCTTACATTCCAGAACATGGAGGTGGAAGCCGGGAGTTCCATTTGTGTCATGAATTTTTTTGTGTGATCTCAGACAGGTTGCTCTGTCTCTGCAGTTTCTTCATCCAAAAAATGAAGGATTAGACTAGATTATCTATAAATTCCCTTCCAACTCTAAGTTACTGCTGTTCTATGATTCTAATGAGAAACAATGCATGGTAATGGTCTTAAACTATAAGAAAGACATCTACAGGTAAGTTTTCACCCAGTAATCATATATCAAAACGCTTTTTGGACCATAGCTTTAGAATTGTTTCTTGGTTATCTCCTCCAATTCCCCAGTTTTACAGATGAGGAAACTAAAGCCCAGAGTTTTGCCAAAGTCACATAGGAAGGAAAGGCAGAGCTGAGATTTGAATCCATGTCCCATGACTTCAAATCCAGCATGCTTTCCACAGAACTATCTATCGCCATCCAACCATCCCTTCCATCCTATCCCATCCATCCATCCATCCATCCATCCATCCATCCATCCATCCATCCATCCATCTATGCATCCATCCATCCATCCATCCATTCAACCATCCATCTGTTCATTCTTGATCATTCATATCATACCTAATATTCAAGTAATTGCCATTTCCATGGTATGGATGCTCCATCTGCAAAGGCAAATGGTAACTCCTTTGTAGGTTTAAAAAAAAAAGAAAGAAAGAAAGAAAAGAAATAGGGGAGAGAAAAAAAATCATTCAGCAGCCAGTCCTTTGGTGATCAAGGCTCCCATCTGCCTTTCCACCCTTATTTCATACTATTCTCTTTCCCAAACTCTCTGTTCTAGTCAAATTAATCTGCTAGCTATTCCCACACAAAAATTCGATCTCCTCTCTCCATGCATTTGCAGAGGCTGTTTCCCATGCCTGCCATTAATACTCTTCACTTCTATGTCTTAGAAATTCTAGCTTCCTTCAAAATTCAGTTCAGGTGTCACTTTCTCCCAGAGGCCGATTTGATCATTCTATCCCACCCCAAACCCCAACTGCTAATCATCTCATTCTCTTAACACTTCCTAGGTTTTGTTTTTGTATTGGGTCTAGATCACACATTTCATCAATATAAAAAAGTCTCTCTGCCAATGAAAATTGGTGCCTATTCCACAATTTAAAAGCTTCAAGTCACCAAATGTCTCATTTAAGAAGCCAAATTTATCTTTCACTTTTAAATTATTGTTGGGGGAACTTGAGTTATTTGTGGTATCTTCTTAAATTCCATTTAAAATAAGCAGACAACAGTCTGATTGTCTTAAATTTGTTCCCAATTTTAATAGAGGAGTATGCTGTGATTTTTCTCCTTTAGTAAGCTCAAAGATTCTGTATTTCAGAATTTGGCATACATACTCAGCTGTAGATGAGTCTTGGAAAAGAATGGTCAAAGAAGGTTCAGAGGAGAAAATTGCATTTAATTTCTTCCCATTATTTTCTAAAAGTTCTGTATTCACATCAGCCAGGCATTAAAAAGACCTATTGCCTACCACTGGCCTGCCCCCAATGAGAGTTGTTTCCTCTGGATTTTTCATTTCTAAGACCTCGTTGTTGTTGTTGTTCTTGTTGTTGTGTTTGTGTGTTTTATCCAAAAAAATAAAGGTATAGAGGCAGTGGGAAATAGTGGATCGACAGCTAGCTCTTATGTCCGGAAGACCCAGGTTCAGGTATGGCTTCTGGCTCATCCTGTAATCCCACCATATTGGCCTACATGTAGTTCCTTGGAGAAGACATTCCATTTCTCAGAAAGCTTTGATAGGTGATCTCTCACCTCAGCTTTCCTGGAGCTAGACCTGTTTATCACTTCTCATTCATTTACAAATTACACTGCAGACCCTCAGACCATCCTCCTCCTTCTCTTCCCACTGGAATCTTTCCTTCCAGGATTGAGAGCTTTCCTCTTATCTCACCCCAAACCAGGCCTCCACACCACTTCTCAGACATTTCCAAACCATGCCACAACACTCAGACCTCTTCCCACCTCCCTTTTATGCATGGAAGGTAAGCTCCTCGAGGGAAGGAATGGTGTTTATTTCTCAATTATATCTGTATCTTTGGCACCCAGCAGAGTTTCTAGCAAATAGTAAGCCCTTACTAAATGATTAATCCCCATCACTGCCAACCTCTCCCTACTCTGAGCCTTTGCAATGGCTCTCCCCCTTTCCTGGAATGTTCTTCCTCCTTTCTGACTCTTAAAATCCCTGATTTCTTTGAAGACTCAGCTCAAAGGACATCTTCTACAGGAGGCCTTTCCAGGTTTCCCTAACAGGCTTCCCCTGGATTATCTTCTACCAAAAACTTTTCCTAATCCCCCTAAATGCTAGCACATTCTCCCTATCAATTATCTCTAATCTGCCCTGTACATAAAATGTTTATACATAGCTCTTTGCATGTTGGTTCCCCCATTAGACTATGAGTTTCTTGACAACAAGAAACATTTTTTGCCTTTCTTCGTATCTTTTAGCCCTTAACAACAGGCCTGGTACATAGCAAATATTAAGAAATGCTTATTGATTGGTTGGCTGACTGAGTAAATCAATGACCCTATGACCCACCTAACTATGGAAGGAGGGAACAAAGCCATTTTGATTTAGTTATATGTCAGGCTTTAGTGTGAGTACTGGCTTCATTGATGTAGATTGTACCTTTCCCAGGCCCCAGTAGACAGACTTGAGTCCATGAGGTCAACAAAAATCATCCCCCAAGAGACCAGACACATCTGATGATTGAGCCCTTCCTAAGTGGGATAGGCTGGTCCTTGGATGACATACGTACAACTTTCTTTCCAGAATGCTCTCAAATGCTGCCCTTCTTCCCTAACAACCTTGCATTTAGGGAGAAAAGATAGGGACTGAATCTCATGATTTCAGTGTTATAAGGAACTCACAGATCAGATAACTCCTTTTAGGAATGCACTTATACACTTTCTCTGAAACTTAGTGTTAGAGCTCAAGAAAGTTATGTGACTTCTCCAAGGTCACCCAACCAGCCTCCTTCCACTACAGCTTCCATTGTTATTTTTATTTGTATTAATCCCCTTTGTATTTATTCTGTATATTCTTATATATGTACCTGTTTTCTCTCCCATTAGAATGTAGGCTCTCTGAGGGCAGCGATCCTTCATTCTTTGCCTTTTTACCCCCAGAGCCTAGCAGAGTGCTCATAGTAAATATTTATTAAATGCTTATTTGTTGACTGACAGTGCTCAATAAATATATTTTGAATTGAATTGAATTGAATTGCATTTCTTCCATCATTGTTGCCCTCTATTCTGGACATTATGCTAGAGTAATAGACACAAGGTCATAATGGACCAGTTCATGGCCAGAATTATCTTCATTCACAAATTCTCCTTTGATGAGATGTTCCTGCACCAGGTGGGACATGTATGGCCACCCCATTAGGAGGAGATGGAGGATCCTCTTCCAAGAGGTGGATCCCAAAGCTCTATGTGAGAGGTAGTCAAGAGATAACATGTGTCTATATCTAGCCAGTGGGAAGCAAGCTCCCTGGAGCCAGGAAGGGGTTACTTTTGCCTCTGTATCCCCAGTAACAAGCATGGTACTTGAGACCCTGGAAGTGCTTAACAAACGTGTGTTGACTTGTAACAGCTATCAGACTGCTCACCCTCTCAGGGAGGAGGGAGAGGAAGGAGGGATAAAATTCAGAAGTCAAAACTTTAAAAAAAAAGTTAAGAATTTTTACAGGTAATTGGGGGGGAAAATAAAATATATTTTTTAAAGGGTGCATTAAGTGATTACCCAAATGTGTTCCATTGTTTACAAGCAGCCTACCTCTTCAAACTGAAAAGAAAATAAGCAAAAATCTAGAATTGAGGAAGTGGGAACAAAGGCCTAGGTGGTACTATTGTTCCACTGCTCACTCCCTGAATGACCTTAGCTAAGTCATTTCCTTTTTCCTATGTATTTTAGTATCTATAGCCTAGCGTAGAGTAAAAACCTCTGAAATTAGAGTCAAGGGGCTAGGTTTGAATCTGAGATCTACAATTTACTGCTTACATAACTTGAGTGAATATCTGAACCTTTCTGGGTAGGGTCTCAGTTTCTTTCCTTCAAATGAACCTTTGATCTTATATCAATTTAGAAAAAGTATAGATGTAATGCTGGGGAAAGCCTTGGCTTTCAGAAGCCAGACAATCGGAATTTAGATCCTGCCTCTGACGTTGACCACTTTTGTCAGTCTGTGGACCTCAGGTTCTTCATCTGTTGACATGAGAGGGACGGGGTGGAGTTACTCTAGCTACAGCTCTAGAGTCATCATTTTAGGATCCCAATAATTCTCTATCCTCTATGGCTCTTGTCCATGCTCTCCAGTCAGCTTACAAGAAGGGTTACCCATCAAGCTGGAGGCTGTCCTTGTTTTCTCCTGACATCAGCATGGGTACCAGTGATACTCTGGCTATTCATTTGTCACCCTTGACACATCACCAGTCCGTTCTCTCTTACAGGATCATAGACTTGTAGCTAGAAGGGAGCAAAGAGGAGACCAAAACCAACAACCCTCATTTGAGACTCGGGGTGAGTGATTTGCCCAAGGCGACACAGCCAGTTAATGATTCTGAGGTCAGATTTCCCCAGGACTTCAGGTACTCTACCTACTACACCAGACATGTCAATCACAGGGTCCACAGGTCCAAACCAGATTAAAATATAATTCGGCAACTATTTTTAAAAATAAATAAAAATACAACAAAACATAGATAATGTTAAAATGTGTTTTTAAGTCAATATGCAGCCTGCAGGGCTCCTTATATATGGTTAATGGCCTTCATTTCTATTTTAATTTAACACCCCTGAGCTATACCATATTGCCTCCCCATCATGCAGTTATTTGATGATATCATTTATTCTTACTGTTTTCTTACTCCTTAGTCACATTTACTTCTATAAAATGAGAGACCTTGACTCGACAAGGCAACTAAAGTTCCCTTTGGGCTCTTAACCCTACAGTGCAATAAAGCCATAACTGCAATGGAGTGAAAGAGCCAACCCCCAAATCCTAGGAAACATCTTACATAGTCCTGCACTGAAAATGGGTCTGCAAGCATATTTGATTGGGAATAAGGCTTTTTTTAAGTGAGGCAATTATTAACAAGCTAGAAATATTTATCAATGGTTATTTGTCTGTGGCCAAAAAAATTACTGAGGCAAGCACTTAGAGAGCAGGGCTATATATGTGATTCAAAGAAAAAGAAGGGGGCGTTCATGCTAAACTTGCTTTCAACAAACTAAGTTTAACTAGTTCAGATTATATACATAGATGTATATATATATATATATATATATATATATATACACATACAGATACACGCATATATGTGTGTATCATGTATATATACATATAAATCCTGCTTTTCAAACAGTTGACTAGGATGGTGCTTAAATCTATACATAGATATGGTCTATAATACACAATGTATGCACATATATATACACACATAATGCATATATACATATGTATATATAATCTATGTATTAGGCAGTTAGGCAGCAAAGTGGATAGAGTGCCAGGCCGCCTAGAGTCAGGAAGACCTGAGTTCAGATTTGGCCTCTGATATTTACTAGCTATGTGACTCTGGCCAAGGTACTTCACCCTGTTTGCCTCAGTTACCTCATCTATAAAATGATCTGGAGAAGGAAATAGCAAACTGCATCAGTATCTCTGCCAAGAAAACCTCAAATGGAGTTACAAAGAATCAGACACAACTGAAATGAATGAACAACGGCAACAATGTACATTTTTGTGTGCATGTATGTGTACATACACATACACAAATGTGTGTGTGGATATGCAAGGTATTCCAAAAGTCTTGGTACAGTTTAAGGAAGTAAAGCTTAAAAGTATACCAGACTTTTGAAGGATGAAGTACATGTATATGTATGTCTATATATATATATGTATGTATATATACATGTTCACACATGTATAGACACATATACATGTGTTGTTCAGTCATTTTTCAGTCGTGTACAACTCTTCATGACCCCATTTTGGGTTTTCTTGGCAAAGATACTGTGGTGGTTTGCAATTTCCTTCTGCAGCTCATTTGACAGATGAGGAAACTGAGGCAAACAGGGTTAAGAGGCATGCCCCAGGTCATACAGCTAGTGGTTTGCCATTTCTCCAGTTCACTTTACAAATGTGGAAACTGAGGCAAACAGGGTTAAGTGACTTGCCCAGAGTCACACATCTAGGAAACATCTGAGGCCAGATTTGAACTCAGGAAGATGAGTTTTCCTGACTTCAGGCCCAGCACTCTATCCACTGCACCACCTAGCCTCTAAATCTATGATCCCATGAATGTTAATCCATAAAAGAAAGCTAGGAATGGGATCCCTAAACTCCAGTTTCCCATCGTGGAAGATGAAGCAAGCTAAGGATGAAGATGTTACTGAAGAGAGTGGAGCAAAAGAGCTCTCTTATCAGGAGGAAGTGATGCAGTGTAGTCTATGCCCTAAAAGAGTAAGCCCTGTGTGCCTCCAATTCGAGCTTTCTTTGGGGAAAGATGATGTGTTGTCTCTCAGACCTGTCATCCCAAGAGCAGATTAAAAAGCCGGGGAGAAAGGACTGCTCAGATAATTCTCATTTCCAAAGAAACCACTGTCTGTTAGGGCTGCTGAAGCTGACGCATTTTAAATCCTGATTTCTACTTACATGAGATAGAACTTCAAATGAGTTAATCTAACCTCTTCATTTTACAGAGCAGGAAACACAAGTCTAGAAAGGTCACCGACCCCCCTGTCTAATCAGTTTCTGATTTTGGCGACTCTACTTCCATAACATCTCATAACTGTCCCCTCTTCTCCCTTCCTATAGCAACCAGATTGCCCAGATAATGGGAAATAGCCTCCTAATTTGCCTCTATGCTTCCAAGTCTCTCCCTTTCCCGTACATCTTCCAATGAACTTCCTAAATAATTTTCCTAAAGTAAAATTCTGACCGGAATGCTCCCCTGCTCAAGACACTTCAATGTGTCTCTTTTGGAGGCCTCCATTTGGGGAGGATCAGCCCAGACTGACCATGCTTTGTTCCTCTTCAGGCTGGGCTTCTGATTCCCCAGGTGTCACTACTATTCTCCCCAACCCCCCAGAGTACTTTCTATCTCTGTTCCACCCCCTTCAGCCCCTTTATAAGTATTGTCCACTCCCATTAGAATGTAAGCTGCTTGAGGACAGGGACTGTGTTTTTTATTTTATCTGTATCCCCAATGCTTAGTACAGTGCCTGGTACATAGTAAACACTTAATAAATGCTTGCTCTCTGCTCTCCTCTCCACCTTTCTATCTCCGAACTTTTATTGGTGATATTTTCCCCCTTCTCAAAGACTTCCTCCTCTCTTCAATCTTCAGTAAAAGAATAAAGTCCTGAAGAGGGAGAAATGATATCTTTAGAGGTGGCTGGGAGGCATCGTGGATAGAGTGTGAGACTGAGAGTCAGGAAGAACTAAGGTCAAATTCTGCCTTAGACACTTATTAGCTAGCTGTGTGACCCTGGGCAAGTCATATAACCTTTCTCAGTCTCAGTATCCTCAGCTGTAAAATGCAGATGATAATAGCAACTACATCCCAGAGTTGTTGTGAGGATCAAACAAAATTTGTAAAGTGTTTTGTGAACCTTAAGGCAGTATACAAATGCTGGCTACTGTTACTATTATTCACTTAAGGTGAATATACCATGATCACCTTGCAATGCTTTTCTGCACCTATGGGTAGGGACATGTATCAGCCAAGGAATCCAGTAATACCCAGGCCATGCCACCAGGATTTACAGCTAACAAAGAGGGAAGGTCCAGCTTCCCAGGCCTTCCTAAATTTAGGATTCAGCAAATTCAAAAAGCTCTCAAGACAGCTTCCTGATTGCAAGATGCTTGAGGGTAGAGACTGTCTTTTGCTTTTCTTTGTGTTCATGCAGGGCACATAGTAGGTGCTTAGCACAATGCCTGACACATAGTAGGTGCTTAATAAATGCTTATTGACTGACTGGCTAACCAGTTCCCCCCTTTTTTTTTTTCCTATTCCTCTTCCTCGAGAAAATTCCCTAGAAGTGCTTGGTTGGCCCGAACAAAAACTATACAGTAATAGATACAGATGTAATTGACTGACCATATGCATCTAGTGACCAGGGAGCATGTGGTCTTTAGGATTATAGATCCAGAGATAGAAGGCATCTGAGTGGACTCATTTTATGTACAATAAAACTGAGATCTAGAATGGAAAATGAGTCATCCAGGGTACAATAACACCTCTATCTACCCCAACCCCGCTCCCTTCCCCACCAGATGGATGAGGCTTTTTTTTTTTTTACCCTGAAAGATGACAAAGTTGACCCATAGACTTGATTGGCCCAGAGGGGTGAGGTAGCTTCCTCTGGCCACACTGACATGGCTTCTTGGTCACCCAAGGCCCTGAAGATTTTGTCCTGTTGGCCAGACTCTCCTTTCCATATGGAGATGAAGGGGAAGGGAGGACCCTGGAGTGCCTTTGTTGAATATGGAGGCAGCTAGGTGGTACAGTGGATAAAGCACTGGGCCTGGAGTCAGGAAGACCTGAGTTAATCTGGTCTGAAACACTTACTAGCTGTGTGACCCTGGGCAAGTCACTTAACCTTGATTGCCACAGTTTCCTTGACTGTAAAATGGTGATAAAAATAGAACCTACCTGCCAGGGTTGTTGTGAGGATCAAATGAGGCAATATTTATAAAGCACTTGGCACAGTGACTGGCATACAGTAGGCACTTAATGTTTGTTCCCTTCCTTTTGTTGAATGGTGTCTGGTGTATGTTGTTGAAATCACAAGTCTTATAGTTATAAAGTTCCAAATTTATATAAATATCCAAGGTCATTAAGTCATTTTTCTTTTTTCTTTTTGGAGGGGGGAAGGCAGGGCAATTGGGGTTAAGTGACTTGCCCAAGGTCACACAGCTAGTAGGTGTGTCAAGTGTCTGACAGTGGATTTGAACTCAGGTCCTCCTGACTCCAGGGCCGGTGCTCTACTCACTGTGCCACCTAGCTGCCCCCATTAAGTCATTTTTCAGTCACGTCTGACTCTCCATGACCCCCTTTGGGGTTTTCTTGGCAGATACTGGAGTGGTTTGCCATTTTCTTCTCCAGCTCATTTTATAGATGAGGAAACTGAGGCAAACAGGGTTAAGCGACTTGCCTAGGGTCACATAGGTACAAAGTGTCTGAGGCCAGATTTGAACTCATGAAGATGAGTCTTCTCGACTACAAGCCTGGCATTCTATCCACCAAGCTACCTAGCTGGAATATAGTAGATGCTTAATCATGCTTGTTCTCTTCCCTTCCCTTTGATGAATAGTCTTTATGTTAAACCTCCTTTTGCTTAATGTAGAATGAACTAAGAACTCCTCATTTCATTCCAACACTGAACCTAATGAGGATACTAGCCTGAGTCTGGCCTGCCCCTAACCCTTGTATCACAGGATCCTCTATTTAGAGCTGGAAGGAACTTAGATACCATCTAGTCTCATTTTACAGATGGGTAAACTGAGGCACAAAGAGGACTTGTTCACAGTTATACAAGTTAATAAATAGCAGAGCTGAGATTCAAACTGAAGTCCCCTAACTCCAGGTTCCATGGTTAGACAAAAGTTTGTTTGGAAAAGATATGGGGAAATTAATGGACTTAACAATGTAATATGGCAGCCCAAACATGGGAAAGTGTCCTTGGGCTCCATTCAGGGGGTCCTGGCTTCCAGAAACCTATCTTCTAACTTCATCCCTTCCCCATTATGTCTATTCCAAAGGAACTCAAGTATTCCAGAACTTTTCCAGAGCCAAAGGGGATATCCAGAGGATTCCAAACTAATTTGGAGGCAAAGGACAGAATTTACATGTCAAGGTAACTCAAAAGAAGAATGATCAAACAAAACCCTTCAGAGAAGGGGATGACTGATTTGTTTTCAAGTGCATTCTTTGGGCTTGAAGTATTCTTAGAGGAGGGCAAGGAAAATGTTCCCCATGTTTTTCAGTTACAAGATAAAGAGATCTTTTGTGATTTCCTTCCCCTTCCTTCCTTCTCTCCTTTACCCCCTCCCCCACACTGGGGCAATTCCAATCTTTCTATTTTCTGTTGATTGACTTCATTATCTTAAGGCATTTTGGTTAGGATAAGAGCATTGATCCTACAGGATCCAGAAAGATAAGACCATTAAATGGGGAAAATGGTGGATTTGATAAAAGAAATTCATAGCAATTATGGACTGAACACATTTATTTCACCAGTCTGTTAAAGGAGTCTCAACAAGAAAGGACTTGGGGCTGAGGCTACAAAGTAAGCAAAAATGGTTATTAAAACTCCAGCCTGCTTTTTATTTTGGATTTTACTTGGCTAATTTCTTGTCATTAGTTTTTTCTAGGAAGAATGTGATGCCAAAATGGGAATCTTGGAGCTGGGTTCTGAGAACACCTAAGCCCTGATCTTGAATAATTAATAATAATAAGAAGAAACTGCTCTAAACTTTGCAAAAAAAATACTTTATATTAACCCTTCTGGGCATCAGTTTTCTCATTTTCCAAATGAGGAGGTTAGACCAGATGACCTCTACTCCTTTCCAGCTATAAAGCTGTGATCTTAAGTAATTTTACTTCTCAATTTCCTTGTTTAAAAAAAAAAAATTGGGTTGGAAGACCTCAATGATTCCTTCCACCTCAGCAGTTCAGTATATCACGGGCCAAACCTGGAGTCAGGAAGACTTGTGTTCAATTCTGATCTCCAACACTTCCTAGATACGTGACCTCAGACAAGTCACCTGGCCTGCCTGCCTCAGTTTCCTCATCTGTAAAATGCTGATAATAATAGCACCTTCCTGTCAGGGTGGTTATGAGGATAAACTGATGTAAGGTTTTGTGAATCAGTTCAGTCATTCTTCAGTTCAACTCTTCAAGACCCCTTTTTGAGAGTGTTTTCTTGGCAGAGATATTGGAGTGGTTTGCTATTTCATTTTCTGTATGAGAAAACTGAGGCAAACAGAGTTTAGTGACTTGCCCAGGGGCACACAACTAGATTTGAACTTGGGTCTTCCTGACTCCAAACCCAGCACTCTGGCCACTGTACCACCTAGCTGCCTCATTTTACCCCTCATCTCCATATGGAAAGGAGAAGCTAGATAATAAAGCTCTAGATAAAACGAGAAAGTCTAAGATCCTTCTCCCAGCAAGAAAGCTAACAACAACAAATATGGAGCAGCACGAAGGTCCAAGGTGGTCCTGGAAACCAGCCACGAGTCTATGTTCTCCTTCATGGTTTGGAGAATTATCATCAAAGAGGAATTATGGATCAGTTGGAGACATAGAGGACAGCACAGTGGACAGACTACCAGGCCTGGAGTCAGAAGGACCTGAATTCAAATCCAACCTCAGACATTTGCTGCTGTTGTTCATCCTTTGTTTACGAAGAGGACCAATGACATCAGGAGGGTGATGTCTTTCTTGACTGGCAAGTAAACTGGATTTAAGTGAGTGGTAAGACATGAGTCAGGAAAACTGGCTGTGATCCAGGATGCAATGGGAGACCTCCTCATTTTGAAGCTAAGTCTTTCCCAGGTCTCAGTTTGTCTGAGGCAACCACCATTCAGTAGTGAAAAACCAAGTAAGAATTGAGGCAAGGGGGGGGGGGGGGGGAG
>JAQQSZ010005168.1:0-13943 GCA_028646595.1 Phalanger gymnotis
AAACACATGTGAAAATCAATGCTGAAAACTAAACATACTAAAAATAAAAATTAAAAAAATTAAAAAAAAGAAAGAGCAATGCATTAGGGAAAAGGGAAAGGGAAAGGTAGAATGGGGTAAATTATCTCACATAAAAGAGGCAAGAAAAAGCTTTTATAGTGGAGGGGAAGGTGAGGGAGGTGGCAGGGAATTCTCGAACCTTACTCTGATTGGAATTGGCTCAAAGAGGGAATATGTTCAATTGGGCATAGAACTCTCGGATAAGAGAATGGGGCAGTGATAGAAAGGAGGGCAGATTGTGGGAGGTGGCAGTCAAAAGCAAAACACTTCTGAGGAGGGACGGCATGAAAGGACAGAAAGAACAGAATAAACAAGGTTGGGGGTGGGGAGAATAGGATAGAGAGAAATAGCAATCATAATTGTAAAAAAATTTTTGAAGCCTGATTTCTCTGATAAAGGCCTCATTTCTCAAATCTGTAGAGAACTGAGTCAAATTTGCAAAAATGAGTCATTCCCCAATCGATAAATGATCAAAGGATATGAACAGTCAGTTTTCAGATGAAGTAATCAAAGCTATCTATAGATGGAAAATGCCATCCACATCCAGAAAAAAACAAACACGACTATGGAATCTGAATGCAGATCGAAGCAGAATATCTTTTTTTTTCTTTTTCTCTTTCTCCTGGTTTTTCCCTTTTGTTCTGATTCTTCCTTCATGTTACTAATGTGGAAATATGTCTATTTGTACATGTATTTGTACAAATGTGTAGGATTGTACATGTACAGCCTATTGCAGATTGCATGCTATCTTGGAGAAGAGGAAGGGGGAAAGGAATGGAGGGAGAAAAAATGTTGAAAACTAAAAAAATATTAAAATAAATAAAATTCTATTCACCTTAAAAAAAAAAGCTATCTATAGCCATATGAAAAAATGCTGATTCCCTACAGATTAGAGAAATGCAAATTTAAAAATTCTGACGTGCTACGTTGAATCTGTTGGATTGGCTCATAGGACAGAGGGAGAGGGTGATGAATGTTAGAGAGGATGTAGAAAAATTGAGACATTAGTTCACTGTTGGTAGAGTTGTAAACTGATTAAACCATTCTGTAGAGCAATTTGGAACTGTGTCCAGGGAGCTAAGAAACTGTGTGTGCCCTTTGACCTAGCAACACCACTACTAGGTCTGGATCCCAAAGAGATTAAAAAAAAAAGGAAAAGGACCTATGTACACAAAAATATCTGTAGCAGCTTTTTTCTGGGATCAGGGAGTTGGAAATTGAGGGGATGTCCATCAATTGGGGAATGGCTGAGTAAGTTGTATCATGCAGGTGTGAAGGAACACTATTGGGCTATAGGAAGTGATAAGCAGGATGCTCTCAGAGAAACCTGGAGAGTGAAGTGAGTAGAGCCAGGGGAACACCTATATAGTAACAGCAATATTGTATGATGATCGACTATGAATGACTTAGCTCTTCCCAGCAACCCAAAACAACTCTGAGGGCTGTATGATGTAAAATGCTCTCAGTCCCCAGAGAAAGAACCGATGGTGTCAGAATACAGATGGAAGCATACTTTTTTTTAACTTTACTTTTTTGAGTGGTTTTTTGATCTATATTTTCCTTTACAATATGACTAATATGAAAATATGTTTTGCATGACTACACATGCATAACCTATATCAAATGGCTTGCCTTCTCAATGAGGGGGGTGGGGAGGTAGGAAGAGAATTTGGAACTCAAAATTTTAAGAATGAATGTTAAAAATTGTTTTTACACGTAATTGGGGGAAAATAAAGTACTAAATAAATATTTTCTTAAAAGAAAAAAACTTTTTGATTGATCTCAATGCCTGGTACCTAGTAGGTGCTTAATAAATGCTTTGTTGTATATAGCCTATACACAGTCCATGCAGTCTTGTGGAGAGGGAAGTGGAGGGAGGGGGGAAATTTAGAACTCAAAATCTCATAAAAGCAAATGCTGAAAACTAAAAATAAATAAATTTTTAAAAATAAATGTTTTATTGGGGGATAAGAAATCCATCACTTATATTACACCATATTATGTAGTTCTGATGGTTCAGTTTGTAACTTTAAAAACATTTTTAAAGGAGATAATTGGGCTATATTTGACGTTAAATAAAGCGTCAATGTCACTCTTAAAAAAATACAATTAACGCTGAGTCCTCCCTATCTTGCCCAGGCTTCTCACAGGCCAGATCAGATCCTACTTTGATCAGCAAAGTTGAAGAGCTTTTACTTTTTTAGTTTCTGACCAGGGCCAGTTTGTCCCTTCTCAGGGTTCCCTGCTTCTTTTTTAAACATTTTAAAAAACAATTCTATTTGACAAAAGCAGATTTCCCCCTCCCTGCTTCCTCCACCTTTGGCACACTCCAGGCTGCTTCTTACAGCAGCAGCACAGAGGGTCACCAACTGCGGCCACCATCCTAATCTAGTCGAAAGATCAGCCAGGACACAATTCTCCCGTCGATTGCCTCTTGGCTTCCCAGCTAGGGTCCAGAGTGCCCTCAGCCAGGGCAGCCAGGGCCAGCCCCACTCCCTTCACAGCCTCCTGCCGAGGACTGGACCAAGATGGCGGAGCCTCCAGCCTTCCCCATCCAGTATTCATCTTGAAGGCAGGCAGGACATTTCTCAGCTACCAACTGTTCCCCTACAATCCCTTCTATTATGTGCCACAAAACACCAAGAGGACAGAAAATTGTGCCATGGGATGAAATTTACAGAAGGCACTGGAGATGAGAAAAAAACACACACACACACAAACTGGGCAAAACTAAAAACAAAACCCAGGAACTCCAACTCCTGAGAGATTGTCCAATAACAGCTCTGAGTCTATACTATCTTCATCACAGTATTTAGTAAAGTACTGGTGTACAGAACTCCCAGAAAAGAAACTCCCTCCACCCTGATCTGCAACTCAGGATCACAGACTGAGAAGGAGAAGGGACCTCTGGGTCATCCAGCTTGCCTCCTCATTTTACAGACGGGAAAACTGAGGCCGGGAGAGATGAAAGGACCTTGTGTCCAAGATGACACAGGCAAAGCCACTAAGCCCAACTCTATTTCTACTGCCCCAAGGCGAGGGCTTTTTCTACAGTGATGCCGTCTCAGCAGTCTTAGAATTAGTTGTTACCGTGGAAACAGAAGGTCAAGAGATTTACCTGGAATCACAAAGCCACCTGTTTGCCTCAGGTTCCTCAACTGTAAAGAGGGTACGATGATAGCACCTACCCCCAGGGCTTTTGTGAGGATCGAATCACTTAACATAGAGTGCTTTGCAAACCTGATGGTGCTACATGAAAATCTAGTTTTTATTCAATATTACAAAGAGCCTAAATAATCTGCCCATGGTCAGAGAACTGTACCGTCAGAGGCAGAATTTGAACCCAGAATATAGGACCATAGATTTAGAGCTAGAAGGGAATCCGAGCTCCCTTCTCATCTAAGGAAAATGAGGCCCACTGAGTCAAGCCATTGGCCCAGGTTACAGATACAGAATGGAAGAGCCTGAATTTGGGGGAGGCATTTGGGGGTAAGTAATTTACCCAGGGTCACACAGCTAGTAAGCGCCTAAGGCTGGACTTGAACTCTGGTTCTCCTGTCTCCAGGGCTAATGCACTAGCCACTGCACCACCCAGCTGCTCGTCAGAATCTGGATCTGAACCCGGTGCTCTTGCTCCAAGACCAGCACTTTCCCTATCATATGGTTCATTGTGCCTCAGTTCCTGACTTCAAGGCCCGCATCCACTCCCCTTCTCTCAAAATAGCCTTCCAGGGTTCGCCTCATGCCCACAAAGATCCCACCCCCGGTAAAGGTCTCGTGTCCATTTCGCTGACGGATGGCAGTGACTTACCCAGGGTCACACAGCCAGCACCGGTCTGAGGCAGGATTCCGACTCCAAGTTTCCCGAATTCCGAGTCCCTACGCCGAGGCTTCGGTTCATTTCTGCAAAGCGCTTTCTCCTTTATCCGGATTGAGCGGGGGCTCGCGCAGAGCTAGCAAACAGACACGAAGTTTCTAAGCAGCAGCCGCACCGAGCGGGAGGCTTTTCGCCGTGACCGGTCACCTCCCGCTGTTTCTGTCTCCTTCCCACCCAGACGCGCTGAGCCTCGGGCCGGGCAGCAAAGCCATTCGGTCCCCTCCCCCGAAGATCCTCCCCGATCTGTCCCTGGGAGAGGCCTCGACAAGCCCAGGCAAGCCCAGGCCCAGCCTCCGAACTCAGATTTCCTCTCCCACTTCCCCGGCCCAGACGCTGAGGCGGGGTGGGCAGCCCTTCTGCCTGCTGTCTGGAGGCCAGGGAAATTCAGGCCGCGGTTTGCCCCGGCCCCAGATGGAAGGCGCGGCGGCTGGCTGCAGCTTCCTCGGCCACACTGAGGGACAAGCGGCGGGGAGGGGGCGGGGAGGCATGGGGGGGGCCGGGGCTGCTGGTGAAGGTGGGAGGGGGCGGGGAGGCATGGGGGGAGGGGGGGGGGGGGCGGGGATTCCTGGAGCCTGGGTCACTGGCGCAGGCAGGGAACCCGCAACTCGCCAGTAATTGGAAAAGGCAAAACTGAGGACGGGGAAGAATGCTGCAGCGATTACATCACGAAGGCGGCAGCCCCATAGCCGGAGGTTGGGACACAAGCCATCGATCTGGCCGGTCCCCGCGGAGCCCGCTCCCAGGATCTCCGAGCGCTCCGGCTCCTTTCCCCCGGTCCCAGCGGCTCGGCAGCCCGCAGAGGGCGAGCTGGAGGCAGGCGATGCACACCCAAGCCCTCCGTCTGCCCGGTCCCCTCCCGGCACCTGGACTTCCCGGGCCGGCCCGGGCGCTCCCACTACCGACCCTCTCTCCTTTACCAAGGGAAGCGGCGAGCTTCCGCAGCTCCCTAGCTCAGACCCAATGCGGCCGAGGGCTTGGCCCGGGGCCCCGGCACCCGAGCTGAAGCCTAAGACGCCGCCAGCCTCCCCCGATTCCCCATCACGTCGGGGGCTTAGCGCAGCCGCCGCGGCAAGAGGGAAACAAGGTTTTCATAAAGAACAAAAACCCCGAAGTTTTCAAAAGCGCTCCACCGCCTCCTTTTTTTTCACCAGGGAAAGCGGGTGGGGGGAGAAACCTCAAGTTTTCTCTTTCTCTTTTTAAAAATTGCTCTTTCACCATTTATTTTCCCAGTCTAGAATTTTCTAGTGAATCAGTTTACTGATTTGCAAACCTTAATGTACAATATTAATCGCATCTAATCGTAGTAATAGCAGTAGTAGTAATCGTAGTAAGATAGCCCAAATCTACTGTGCACACGTTTAATGGACGCACTGGAAAGGAATAAAACGTATCCATAGCTGGGTTTGGAATCCCAGCGCAATTCCTGGCACACAGTGGGTGCTTAATAAATGCTTATCTCTTTCCCCGACCGCCTTGACAGAAAAGAAGAAGTAGGAGCGTAAAGCACTGAACAGGAAGCGACCGCAGAGGTTAAATCACGGGTCCCAAGCTTTTATCAGGGGGGGATGGGGGGGGGGGGTGGGAAGGAGCCGAGAGATTCATGAGTGACCCAAGGTCACCCGGCTCGGATTTGAACTCGCAGTCTCTGGCCAGGCCCCCTCCGGCTTCCCTCCCCCGGGTTCCGAAGCCTTTCCCACACTCCCCCGCAAGCTCTACCAAGTTCGGAGCCAGGGGAGGAGGAGGAGGGGGTTCGGGGAGCGGCCGAGGGACCCGGCAAGAGGCAGACTGGCCAGCTCCCTCCTCCTCCATACGAAGGCTCCCGAGGAAGCCGGGGTCTGGACCGAGCGGCCCCACCGCGGGGGAGGACGCACAAGCTTACCCGCCTGGGGCGCGCGATGCTCCCGGGCGCGCCGGACTCCGGGACGCGCGGTGTTCCTGGGCGCGTCGCGATCTCGGGCGCGCCGTGCGCCGAGACGCGCCAGGTTGCGGGGCGCTGGGATCTTCTGGGCGCGGGGTTGCGGCCGGAGGCTGGGGTCGCTCCGCTGTAGGGCGCCCCCGGGAGAGCCGAGGCGAGGCCAGCCGAGGGCAGGAGGCCGGAAGGCAGAGGGGGCGAGCGGCCCCGGGGGCTCGGGCAAAGTTGAGCAGCTGGTGCAGCGGCCGCCCGCCGCCCGCACACAATGACATTGTTGGGAAGCTGGGACTGCGCGAACTGCCGGGCTCAGCAGAGTTCCCCAATGCCGCAGCCCAGCCTGCAGGAGCTCCGCATCTTAGCATGTGCTGGGACTTTTAAAGGGGAATGCAACGTCTGGGGGTGGGGGAAGGGGGAGGACTGAGACTGCGAGCTGGCGAGCGAGGGAAGGGGTGGGGGGAGGGACAGTGGGAGATGGGGGAGGGGGTAGCTGCGGGCCAAACTGTATTACAGAATCTCAAGGGCGGAAAGAAAAGAGTATCAAGGTTAGGGACCTTGCTCCCTCCCAACCGGGTGCAGTGGGGAGGATTTGGGTTCGAATTTGACCCTACTGCTTACTGCCTGGGTGACCTTGGGTAGTGGTGGCTCAACCTCTCTGGGCCTCCCTCTGCTCATCTGCAAAAGGTTGGGGGATGGTGGGAGATCGGAGCACTCGCTTCCGAGGTCCCTTAGAGCTCTAAATTGTTCAGCCCCCACCCTCCCTTCCACCGCTCCTCAGAGGGGAGCTGAGAAGAGGAGCTAGGACTGGGAGGCCGCAGTGAAATTCAGCAGTTCTGTTCCAGGAACATTAAATGTGAGCTGAGCCCTGTACCCAGGTCTCCTGACTTCAGGGCACTGACAGTCAAGTGGACTGGGCTACACAAACACAAATTCCCCTCCAAACTGCTAAGGGGATCATCTTTGCTTTTAGGCTTCATTTATTCTGTATAAATATTCGGATGCATGCAAGCCCCTATAGAAGAGGAACCTCATTCTCTGCATCCTCAGTGCCTAGGACGGTGCCTGGTACCCAGCAGATGCTCAATCAATGTTTGTTGATTGGTAGGTTAAACAATTTGTAATCTAGTCCCATTCTGGAGGCCACCAGCATCAGGGGAAGGATTGGGGCCTGTAGTCAAGAGGATTGGGTTTATTCTTGGCTGTCTTACTTTGTAGTGACCTTGGTCAAATTACTTCAATTCTCTGGGACTGTTTCTTCCTTTATAAAAAGAGGGGGAACCAACCAAATGTGCCCGAAGGCTCCTTCAGCTCTAGACCCTACAATTGTATGATGAGGCCCCAGTCCTGAAGGCAGCATGTTGGGAGAAGAGGCCCGAGCTCTGACAATTCCTAACTGTGTGACCCTGGGAAAGTCTGGTCCTGGAGGTATATATGAAAGAGGGTTAGTAACGCTTATGCTGCCTGCCCCACAGGACTATTGGGAGAATTTGGTAGAAAAGACTACAGAAATGAGAATCATTACCGATAATTCAATTCAGAGTAAGCATCTGCTATGAGCAACCCCTTACGAAATACAAACAGGACAGTTCCTGCCCTCGGTGAATTTTAATTCTGCCGAGGCAAAGACCAATATATACGAAAAGAATTCAATGCAAAGTATATACACAGAAATACAGTCATTGCAAGAGGGAGAGAGTGTTTGTAGCCTGGCAACTCAAGGAAGGCTCCCCCTAGGAGGTGGCTCCTAAGCTGTGTTTCCAAGGAAGAGCAAAACAACATAAAGTGAGGCCAGAGAGGAAGGGGGTTGGGAGAGAAGGAGGGGTCAAAGGGGCCTTCCTGGAGGAGGGAGAGGAATTCAACAGCAGTTCCACCTCCAATAGGAGGAGGCCCCTCCTCATCAACCAGATGCCAATCCCTCCCTCTCTCCTCCACCCCAATACTTAGACCTTATTTTGCATTCACTTATGTGTCTATGTGCTGTCTCCACCAACCAAATGTAAACTCCCTGAGGTCAGGCACTTTCGTTTTTACCTTTGCATCCCCAGAACTAGGGTTGTGTTGGTAAATATTTATCGACTTACTAGTTTAATCTACATTTTCTTTATCGATTTCTTGGGGCAGGTAGGTGGCGCTATAGCGCACAGACCACTGAGCCTAAAGTCAGGAAGATTCCTCTTCCTGAGTTCAAATCCAGCCTCAGACACACTAGCTGTGTGACCTTGGGCAAGTCACTTGATCCTCTTTGCCTCAGTTTCCTCATCTGTAAAATGAGTTGAAATGAGAAACCACTGCTAGGAAAACCCCAAAATGGAGTCACAAAGAGCCGGACACAACGGAACAATAACCACCATCATTTTCTTAAGTCTTGAGTCTAGATGACCAACAAAACAATAAATTGAGCCTGGATTTTGTAGCCTTTGCTGATTTCCAAGTTACAAATGCTCACACCAAAAATTTAACAATCTGCCCAGTTTGATTGGCTTTAGCACATCCCTCATTTGACCAGTTCGTCCAAACCTCATCTATGAATGTGTCCCTGGTACGCTAAATATTTTGAAAATGTTGCTTGGTTGATTAAGCCAACAAAATTGGAAAGGGAAGAGAATTAAACTCCGGCTTTATTTTATTTTGAAATACTTAAGAGTGGTGTTTGTCCCTGAGCCTAGATGTGGTCAGGCTGGATAGGCACATTCATAGGACAGAAATGAGAGGAAAGATGGCCCTCCCCTCATTTAACCAGTCCATCCAAACCTCAGGCACCTTACTCTTTTTACATGTAGCTACTCAGAGCTACCCCAGATTCGAGAGCCTCTGGAGGTATATTTCCACTGAAAGCAAGAGCCCATGAGCTCCCACCCCCATGGGTTCTAGTCAGCCAGAGAACACAGTTCATTCAAAGGAAAGACATTTAATGAACTGGCACAGTTAAGATTTTCAATAGAATATTTCCTCTGCCCACATAAACCTTGGGCAAATGCGTCATTGATAATCTCGGCATGAAATCTATCATGCAAGTCAAAGCTAGGGGGAGCTTTGGAGGTCAGACAGCCCAAATCTCATTTTATGTAGGACTGTTTATACCACATGCAAGCACGTATGTATATATATATATATATACATACATATGTATATATATATATGTATAAAACACAAACATAGATGGGAGATATGTATATATATATATGCACACACATAATTCTAAAGCATTTAGCATAGCGCCTAGCACATAAGTGGTACACAAATGTTTTGAATAAGCTATATAAGTATTAAAATATATAGATGTTAGCTATTATAAAAAACATGAGGTCCGGAGAGGCCAAATTAGATGTCCACAGTCACAAAAGAATAGCTTGAGTAATAAGTGGTAGAGTCTGAATGTGAATCCTGGCCTGACTCCAAATCCTCCCCTCTTTCCCCTAGAGCACCCTTCTTCTCCACCATCCCTATCACCTGACCTGAACCCCCTAATCTAAACCACTGAATGGGTACCTCCTCCCTGAAAGAATAGCCTCTGCTCTTCTTCCTGTCTTCCTTTGGCAGAAAGAGGCCTAAAATAAACCTTTGGCTCATTCCTCTTCCTCCTCCTCTTCCTCCTCCTCCCCTTTCTTCTCCACTTCTTCCTCTTCCTCTTCAGCCTCCTCCTCCTCTGCCTCTTTCTCCTCTTCTTTCTCCTCCACTTCTTCCTCCTCCTCTTCATCCTTCTCATCTAGTTTTACCTCTTCTTCCTCATCTAGTTCCTTCCTCCTTCTTTCCGCTTTGTCCTCCACTCACTCTTCCTTATCTTTTTCCTCCTCTACTGCCTCCTTTTCTTTGTCCTCATTCCTTTCTTCTTTCTTTATCTCCTCCTCCCTCTCTCCATCCCAAATTTCTTTTTTCTCTAAGCATCCCTGTAAAATGAACATCTTTTCACCAAGAGCTACCCCTGCCGGTCTCCTTCCCCTCAGACTGCTGAGAAAGAGGAAAGAAAAGAAGACAAAACAAACCGCAAACATGGCTACAGAAGATTATGGAAGCTTTGGTTAGTGGCTTAGTCCCTTGGCACGTGCCATATAGATGACCAGGCCTCAGGAGACTTCTCTGTCATTGCAGCCCCCAATCCACAGGAAAGGCCCAGAAAAGAGAAGAGATTTGAAAGAAACAAGAGAGATAATAGGAGAAAAGAGAGAGGGTGGGGGAAGAGTGGGGCAGGGAGACTATCTGAAGGAAGACAGCATCCCAAGACTGGACAGGACCTCCAACCCAACCTCAAAAACAAAGTAAAGACCCTTTCCCAGCCTCAGGAGACAATGGAGTAAGTGACCATCTGGTCCAACCCTTTCATTTTAAAGAGCTGGAAAAATGAAAGACTGTGGTTTAATGCAAAGAGTGATAAGAATTTATTGTCATGACGCCTGGGTTTAAGCTCTGGCTCCCAGAGGCAATGGTACAGTGGAACCTGCACTGAGAGTCATAGGACCTGAGTTCAAAACCTGCCCCAAGAGCTTGATGGCCTTGGAAAAGTCATTTTACCTCTCTTGGTCTCCTTATCCATAAAAGAAGGCCATATAATAATAATAGGTGGTATCTTAAAGTGCTTTGTAAATATTCTTTCAATGGGTCCTCACCACGACCCTGGGAACCTGAGACTCATCCTGAGTCACCCAGCTAGTAGGTGTCTGAGGCAGTATTCAAACACAGGTCTTCCTGATTCCGAGTCTAATGCTGTATCCACTATGCCACCCAGATATTAATATTAATTAATAATAATCTTATTGTTGTTCAAATGCCCCCACTTGCCTCTCAACATCCCTGATCCTCTTGCAACAATCTGGGAGGTAGACAGGGCAGGGATGATCATCCCTATATGACAAATGAAGAAACTGAGTCAGGGAATGCTGAGATTGTTTGCCCAGCACTACCATAGCAGTGGGTGACAGAGCTAGGACCCCAGCTTCCTGACTCCTTAGATCAGCTCCATCTCCACCAGACAATGTTTTCAGAAAGAACATTGGATCAAAGATTTAGAGGTGAAAGGTATCTTAAGAGGTCATAGTTGAACATCCTCGCTTTCCAGGCGTAAAAACCCTAGGCCCAGAGAGAATATGTGATTTCCTGAGGACATATAGGTAGTAAGTGGCAGAAGAGGCATTCGAACTCAGATCCTTTGAGTCTCGATCCAAGGTTCTTTCCATTGTACCCCATTTAGCCAAATTCTCACATATTACAGATAAGATCCAGAGAGAAGTGCCTTGCTCAAGATTATACAGCCGGTAAACAGCAGAACTAGGATTCAAACTCAGAGCCTTGGCTTCCTAACTCGGGCCTTTGGCCACTACCCCGTGCTGCCTTTCATTGGAAAGGCCGACCTATTTATCCCCCGCCGTAATCTCACAGACTGGTTTGTTGGTTGTTTTGATCGTCTTTCAGTCATGTCTGATTCTCCAAGACCCCATTTGGGGTTTTCCTAGCAATGATCCTGGAGCGGCTTGTCATTTCCTTCGGCTCATTTTACAGATGAGGGAACTGAGGCAAACAGAGTCAAGTGATTTGCCCAGGGTCACCCATCCAGGAAGTATCCGAGGCTGGATTTGAACTCAGGTCTTCCTAACTCCAGGCCCAGGGTTGTGCGTACTATGGGGCCCCCTACCTGCCCTAGCTGGCTTTGGGCAAACCAACTGAGCTCTTCTCTCTGTGTTAAAGACTAGTGATCCCCAACTCTTCCTACTCAATAAATTCAGCGGTTCCTTATGACCACCAAGATCAAATATCAGGGGGCAACTAAGTGGCTCAGTGAGTAGAGCACCAGCCCTGGAGTCAAGAGGACCTGAGTTCAAATCCTGCCTCAGACACTTCACACACTAACTAGCTGTATGACCTTGGGCAAGTCACTTAATGCCAATTGCCCTGCCTACCCCCTTCCAAAAAAAGCAAAGATCAAATCTCAGAACTTTTCTGGATGTTCAGTTGATTGACCCACGTAATCTGGCTCTTTCCTTCCTTTCCGATCTCCTTGCCTGGGTTCCACTCCACGTAGAACTCTACCGGCCTTCTTGACTGTTTTTCATACACCCCTTCCATCTCCCACCTCTCCATCTCTTCGAATCTCCAGCTTCCCTCCACTCCCCAACCCCCCCAGCACCTAAGGGGCCTTCTCTTCTAAGGATACCTTCCACCTACTCTCTCTGTATCTCGTATGGACCTAGCTATCTACGCGTTGTCTCCCCAATGGGAACATGAGCTCCTGGAGGGCAGGGGCCGCTTTTGCCTTTCTTTGTATCCCTCACGCTTGGCGTCCTGCCTGGTGGTCAGTCAGGCGGTCAATCGACAGGCATTTATTAAACACTTACTGTATACCCGGCACTGTTTTCTATGCACATCGAAGGCATATTGAAAATGCTAACTGCTTGACTAACTGCTAAAGAAAGGTAAAACCACTGTTCCTGTTTAGTTGTTTGTCAGTCACGTCCAACTCTCCGTGACCCTATTTGGCTTTTCTTGGCAGAGATACTGGACTGATTTGCCACTTCCTTCTCCTGGTCATTCTACAGATGAGGAAACCAAGGGTGAAATGACTTCCCCAGGGTCACACAACTAGCAAGTGTTTAAGGCAGGATTTGAACTTAGGAAGATGAATCTTCCTGACTCCAGACTGGATACTCTATCCACTGTGCCATCTAGCTACCCCCAAAGAGCTCATATTCTAATGGGTGAAACAACACATAAATAAATAAGTGCACACAAGGTATACAATAAGCACTTAATAAATGCTTGTCGCTTGGCATGAGATGGCAGCAGAGGCCTTGAGATCCTCATTAGAAAAACAAGAGAAGGAGCAAGGGGGCAGCCAGGCAAGACAGGACCTCTCCGGGCATGTGTAGGGAAGTCAGGTCCACCCTTGGGTGCTCATACCCACCACTCCCCCAGATGGGGCTGGTTCCCACCATTGTGCTGCAGATTTCCTTTACGGAGCCCTCAACACCTGGCCGCAGTTAACATTTGACTCATCGGTGTTGGGGAAACACAGAACCATGAGAACTCTATTAGCCGAAGTCCAATGTTGACCAATTTCTTATGAAGAGAGGACAATGTATTATTATTTAAAAAAAAAAATCCATTTTATCACGGCCTTTCTGGGAACCTCCTCTCCCTACTCCCTTCTCTGCCCTCCTCGGTCAAATAAACCCAATTAAGCACAAACACCTGATCTAGTGATCAGACAGTGGGTAGGCTGGTGAACGCCTCAGCTTTTCTGCCAGGAGGGAAGAATTATGCTTAATTACCTGCTCTCCCAAACCATCATTTGCTTCCGCGGTCACTCAGGGGTCATCTGCCTTTTAGGCATCCTTTCCTTTCTATTTTTGCACTCGTGGTGAACAGAATTCCCTCATTTCTGCTTGTTTCATTCTATATTAGTCCATGCAAATCTTCCCATATTCCTCTGAATTCCTCCTATGGGTCGTTTTTCCCCCACTGAACAGTGAATGTTCTGTGACTTCCATATACCAGAATTTGTCCAGTCATTTCTTCATTGAGAGGCACCCACGTCATTTCCTGGGCTTTGCTCTCGGAGAAGGGGCTGCTGGGATTATTTGGCTATCCAATTTGTTCTGTGAACTTTCCATATTATTTAATGCCTACTTTGCATCAGGACCTATGCTGGGGACTGGTGATATAGAGAAAAAGACAAACTGTTTTTTCCCTCAAGGAGCATACAGTCTACGGGGGCGGGGGGTGCGGGAGAAGGACATCCAGGGTAGCTGAAAACAACTCCCATTTACAGCTCAATCATGCATTTTAAATGAGGCCTGTGTGAAATGCGCTCAGTTTCTCATCCCCTCCCTTTCCCCCCTTCTCCCCCTTCCCCTTAAAAGTTTTTGTGGTGAGTCATCTAGTATGAAACCACATGAGGACACCTTCCCTTTGTTTTCGGACATTTGGGGCCTACTTCAGGTTTCTTCTCTGTAAAATTAATTCAATAATTCTGAAGGGCCATCCCAGCGCTGACATTCTGTGTCCTAAGGGCCCTCCCAGCTCTGACATTCTGTGTCCTAAGGGCCCTCCCAGCTCTGACATTCTGTGTCCTAAGGGCCCTCCCAGCTCTGACATTCTGTGTCCTAA
>JAQQSZ010005169.1:0-13942 GCA_028646595.1 Phalanger gymnotis
ACTTTTCATTTTTGTTTTTTGTTTCTGTTTTATTGGGGTTTTTTTTTTGTTTGTTTGTTTTGTTGTTTTGGGGGGAATAAAAACGGAAGCTTCTAGCAACCCCCTCCCTCCCCCATCAACCTCTTTGCTTTCTTCTTTTAAAAAAAAAAAGGCAGAAAACAGACAAAAAAAAAAAAAGGAAAAACCCCAACCCTGTTATATGTTTGTGCTGTGACCCTATAGCGGGAAAGCTAGTCTAGATATGAAATCTCCTGGTGTCTGTTGTAGCCATTTAAAGACCTAATAATAAACTGGACAGTTTAAAAAAAAAAAAACAACAACTCAGGTACCACATTTCTCTTGTCAGATTGGCTAACATGACAAAACAGGAAAATGATAAATGCTAGTGAAGATGCAGGAAAATAGAAACACTATTACATTGTTGGTAGAGTTGTGAATTGATCCAGCCATTCTGGAGAGCAATCTGGAACTATACTCAAAGGGCTATAAAAATGTGCATACTTTTGACCCAGCAATACCACTTGTAGGGCTGTATCCCAAAGAGATCATACAAGTGGTAAAGGGACCCATATGTACGAAAATGTTTATAGCAGCTCTTTTTGTGATGGCAAAGAATTGGAAATCAAGTGGATGCCCCATCAATTGAAGAATGGCTGAACAAGTTGTGGTATGTGAATGTAATGGAATACTATTGTGATATAAGAAATGAGGAGCAGACGTACTTCATAATAACCTGGAAAGACTTACATGATCTGATGCTGAGTGAGGGGAGCAGAACCAGGAAAACATTATATGTGATCACAGATACGATCACAGATACTCGGTATCTGTGATGACTAACTGACAGACTTGGCTCTTCTCAGCAATACAAGGTTCTAAGACAGCTCCAAAAGACCCATGATGGAAAAAGCTATCCACATCCAGCGAAAGAATTACAGTCTGAATGCAGACTGAGGCAAACTGTCTGTTCTCTTTTTTTATCTGCTTTTTTGGCTTTGTTTCTTCTTTCTCATAGTTCATTCCATTGGTTATAATTCTTCTTTACAACTTGACTATTGTGTAAATAAGCTTATTGTGAAGGTATATGTAGAACCTATATCAGATTACATGCCTTCTTGGGGGGTAGGGGGAGAAGAGAGAGGAGGAGAAAATTTGGAACTCAAAATCTTGTGGAACTAAGTGTTGTAAACTAAAAATAAAAAAAAATTTAAAAAGTAAATAAAATGAAAAAAAACGCAGAACTTAAGAGGGCAAAAGTTAGAAAGCATTCTAGTTATGGAGGTTATCTCATGTGAAGGCAAACAGATGGAAGTGTTTGAGAAATGTCAAGATCAGTTTGACTGGACCAGAAGGATGCATAAGGGGAGCAAAACAGAATAAGCCTAGAAAGATAGGTTGGATCCAGGTTGAGAATGGTTTTAAATACTACACATAAGGATTCGCATTCGATCCCTAAGGCAATGTGAAGGCACAGAATTTATTGAATAAGAGAGGGACATTGACTTTGGTGGCTGTGTGGTGGATGGATGGGAGAAGGGAGAGACAGGAGGCTCCAAGGTTTTATGAGACAGACAAATCAAGGTGAGCAGTCTTACAAATGCACTAGTTTGGGGTGAGCAGACGCTAGAAAACTTTGCATACAATAATCATGAGTAGACTACATAAGGATAAACATGTGTATTGGCAGAATCTCTTTTATGTCAGGGGCTGAACTCAGAAATTCATCAGACATGTTGTTGTTCAGCTGTTTCAGTCATGTCCAATTCTTCATGACCCCATTTGAGGTTTTCTTAGCAAAGATACAGGAGTGGTTTGCCATTTCCTTCTCCAGTTCACTTTACAGATGAGGAAACTGAGGCAAACATGGTTGAGTGACTTGCCCAGGGTCACATAGCTGGTAAGCGTCCAAAGCCATATTTGAACTCAGGATGAGGAATCTTCCTGAAATCAGGCCTGGCACTCTATCTACCATGCCACCTAGCTGTTCCTAGTCATGCTAGTCATTTTAGGTGTTTTTATTCACATGTTCCCTCTCCTCACTCTGGGGAAAGGGACCTGCTCTAAAAAGCTTACCTCACGGTTCCTATCTAGCCATCTAAGGAAGGAGTATGGTGTAGTGGACAAAACACTGACCTAAGTGTAAGAGAAACCTGGGTCTAGTTCTCAGCTCTAACACCTACTAGCTTCAAGACTATGGGCAAGTCACTGACTCTGTGAATCTCAGTTTCTTCGTGTGTAAAATTAAAAAGTAAAAATTCCTTTACTACCATCTAACAGGATCATTGTGGAAAATGTGCTTTGAAAATCTTAAAAGAGTATAAAAAATGAGTTATCATAACATGGTTCCTATGTTTTAAAAGAAACTCCAACTCACCATGTGCCCCTTCTGCATGTGAAGCACTTCTGGGAAAATCTGGAAGAATGGCCTTTCTTGGAGAGGTTTTCAGCTCTGAATTAGCTCCATTAACGTAAACAGAAAATCCTTGTTCCAAGTGCTCTAGTCTTAGCTGCATGGGGTCCTTCGTTTTCAAATGCTTTAATATCCTAGAAGAGAAATGATAGTCAATACCTGAGAGGGAGACTACACAGTAGGGCTTACAAGTCTATATTACTGTACCCACTGACAGCAAGGATGCCAGTTCATAGGCTGAATGCTAACAACTGTCTAAGTGAAGGCAATTGTGGGGCCCAGCTGTTCTTATGCAAACATATTTATAAGAGGCCTATTTCACACACAGAGAAACAGCAAGAGTGAGACTATTACTGACTACTTCAATAGCATTTTCTTCCATTCTAATTTTAATTTTAATACACATTATAAAAATGAACTCTCACACTTCTCACCCCAGGGTGACTGAGATACAGAAGAGGCTATTACATATATCATTGTCTCCCATACTAAAAATTGCTATTTCCAGGGGAGTTATTCCTCATTCTAATGTGGCAAAAAGATCGATGTATGACGGGGTTCATTTCCACACTGTGCACAGGCACAGTCTACTGTTTGGTTTAGAGTTGCTATCTCTGAGGCCTGTTGTTTCTTCTTTATGTCCAATGTATTGTTTTGATGAAGACTCAGACAGTAAGTCTCCTAATGTATAGTGTAAAAGTGGTCAGTTTCCAATTATTGCTGCTTCACCGCCTCCAAGAGTATTCTGACCCATTCCTCTGTCCACTTCCTGATGGTTTTCCTCCAGTGAGGCAGTCTGCAGGTATCCTTAAATTGTACGTTCTTGTCACCCGTTTAACTGAGGCAGAGAAACTGAAACGTGATGGGTACAGTTCCTGTGTTTATACAGTGACTGGTATCACTCCTCAATTTCATTACCAGACAATGTCCTGCAATTTGATGACATGCAGTTATTAAACTACGAGTGTCTTTGCAACCAATATCGGCAAGGAGCTCATAATAGGCTTAGGTCCTGCTATGGAATTATAATATACTTTTTCAGCAACAAGGGAAGAGGATAGATCACAACATGCAAAATGGTCTGGATTAAGTCGAGCTTTGTTGGGACAGAGCCAAGATGGAGGCTGAAAAACAGGGACTAGCTTAAGCTCTCCCAGAAATCCCTCCAAACACCTATTAAAAATGGCTCTGAACAAATCCTAGAGCTACAGAACCCATGAAATAACAAAGGGAAACAAGTCTACAGCCCAAGATGGCCTGGATGGTCACTGGGAAGGGTCTATCACACTGTGCTGGGAGTAGAGCACAGCACAGCATGGGCTGCACCAGGACAGACTAGACCAGGAGTCTGGCAGAGCAGGCCTCAGGGCTACGAATTACTGAGCTGTGGCAGTTACCAGACTTCTCAACCCACAAGCACCAAAGGCCATGGAGCAGGTCAGTGGGAAATCTGCATCTGGGTGAGAGAAGTGCATGGTCCAGCCCAAGCCCCAGGGTGGTGGAGGTGGTACAGTAGAAGCAGCAGGAAGCTCCTGTGGCTGCCTCCAGAGCTCCAACAGCAGCTGCTTCTGGCTCCAGACCCTTGGAGGAATCAAGCAGTGGATCAGAGCTGGAGTGCAGGTATTGCTTTGCTGGCACAGAGGCAGAGTTCTCTTGCTTTGCCCTCCTTGGATCTGTGTTGCAGTCTAGGTTGGCGGTTCTTGGGGGAGGAGGAGCACTGGTGTGGCAGAGCTTGCTGTGACAGTGGAGCAGAAGTACCTCTGAAAACAGCAGCACAAGGCCCCTAAACCTTCAGACAAAGCACTCTCCACTCTAAACACAGTCATACCCTGACAAAAAGCTCAAGGGTCAAGTAGTTGGCTGGGAACATGAACAGGCAGCGTAAAAGGACTCAGACTGAGACTATAGAATCTTTTTTTGGTGACAATGAAGATCAAAACATACAGCCAGAAGAAATCAACAAAGTCAAAGAGCCTACATCAAAAGCCTCCAAGAAAAATATGAACTGGTCTCAGGCCATAGAAGAGCTCAAAAGGGATTTGGAAAAGCAAGTAAGAGAAGTAGAAGAAAAATTGGGAAGAGAAATGAGAGTGATGCAAGAAAATCATGAAAAACAAGTCAATGACTTGCTAAAGGAGACTCAAAAAAATGTTGAAGAAAATAACACCTTAAAAAATAGGCTGACCCAAATGTCAAAAGAGCTCCAAAAAGCCAATGAGGAGAATGCCTTGAAAGGCAGAGTTAGCCAAATGGAAAAGAAGGTCCAAAAGACCACTGAAGAAAATACCACCTTAAAAATTAGAATGGAGCAAGTAGAAGCTAGTGACTTTAGGAGAAATCAAGAAATTATAAAACAGAACCAAAGGAATGAAAAAATGGAAGACAATGTGAAATATCTCATTGGAAAAACCATTGACCTGGAGAATAGATCTGGGTGAGATAATTTAAAAATTATTGGACTACCTGAAAGCCATGATCAAAAAAGAGCCTAGACATCATGTTTCAAGAAATTATCAAGGAAAACTGCCCTGATATTCTAGAACCAGAGAGTAAAATAGAAATTGAAAAAATCCACTGGTCAACTCTTGAAAAAAAATCCCAAAAAGCTGAACTTTGTTCATACAATGCTTGCCAAGAAAAATAAAATAATCATAATAATGATACCAACAGCAATAATAACAATAAAGGAGAAATGAATAATACCTGAAGGTTTCCAAAATGATTTACATATATTAGTGTATATCCTCATTTGATGCCCAAAACTACCCTGGGAGATAAGCGCCATAGGTATTATTATCCCCATTTTTACAGAAGAGGAGACTGAGGATCAGAACATCTAAATAACCTGTCCAGGTCCACCTAGATCATGCCAGACGTGTGGTGCCACCTAATGTGCTGCTTATGCCAAATCCACCACTCTTTCCACTAAACTACAGTGCCTCTCCAAAGAGAAGATACCCATGAAAATAAGTATAGCAATATCTGTCTCCAACAGTGCTGCCCTATATTAATGTATGAATAGGCAGGTTAAATGACAAAGAGCAGATACTTGCTGTTACCCAGGGCAAAAAGAACAAGATGGGGTATCAGTCTGTATGAGAAATGAGGAGTTCTGAGGGAGACCAGAGATTTTGAAGAAGCCTAGAATGGCACAGTGACGGGAGAGGTTGTACATGGGACTGCCCCTGGAGGTTTGACTATAGTTCTGCTACTTAGCATGGCTAGGGCTAAGCTGGTGGCTTACATCAGCATTTCCATCTGGGACTGCTGTAGCCAGGGTATTTAATTAGAACATACAGAGTAAAAGGTACTGCTCTTTCTTGGAAAAAGCTGTTTGTTATACTCTACGGGTTTGCAAAGAAATTGTGCAAAGATAGAGGGGGGAGCCAGGTGAGGCTTGTGGGTATGGCTGGGCAGCATGGATCTAGGAAGGGGTAAGGAGGAGCATTTATTAAGCTTTTACTAAGTGCCAGCACCAGATTAAGTGCTTTACAGATATGCTCTCCTTTGATGTGCTGGGTAGAGCACTAAGGCATGCCCTAGTTTTGTTCAGTTGTTTTTCAGTCGTGTTCTACTCTTTGTGACCCCATTATTAAAGATAGTGGAGTGGTTTGCCATTTCCTCCCCCAGTTCATTTTATAGATAAGGAAACTGATGTAAACAGGGTTAACTGACTTGCCCAGGGTCACACAGCTAGTTAGTGTCTTGAGGCCAAATTCGAACTCAGGAAGATAAGACTTCCTGATTCCAAGCCTAGAATCATGCCTCTGATAGAAACATCCAGAACAGTTGCTTGCCCTCCATAATTAGACATATTTTCTAAACAAAACAAAACAAAAGAAAATAAAACTTTCTATAATTTGTTATGATTTTTAATTTAATTGAAACTTCTTCAACTATATTGTTTTCTGTCCATATCATTTATTAGATTACTGATTTTCAAATTTATGTAAAATAGAATTTCTTCAAATTTAGGGTTATGCCTTAGTCATAGTGTTCTGAAATATGCATACCAAGTCCACAATCATCCTGTGCATGTCCTTCATGATTTATAGATTCTAATTACATAGACTCTCCGACAAGATCATTTTTAACCTTTCAATCTATTTTCACATTCCTTTTCTAATCCCCTTGAAGCAGCTTAGTATATGAAAGAGCAGTGGCCTTGAAGTCAGAAGACTAGGGTTCAGACTTGTTTACATTTCATATAACATCCATGTTATATAAGCACCAATCAAAGAAACTGGGTGTGTTTAGCTAGGAGAACATAAGACTTAGGCAACAGATGATAATTGTCTTCAAGGACCATCATGTGGAAGAAAGATTACACTTATTCCGAATTGGTACCATAGGGCAGCACCAGGAGCAATGAGCAAAAGTTACAGAGGAGTTGATTTAAGTTTTATTTCAGGAAAAAATTCATAAAAATTAGCATTATCCAACAGCAGAAGGGCTTCCTGGGAGGTTGTGCATTCTTCCACAATGACGGTCTTCAAGCAGAGGAGCATGACTACTTATTGAGTTTGGTATAGGAGGATTCCTTTAAGGTCCTTAATTGTCCACTGAAATCTCTTCCAACTCTTAAAATCTGATTTTGTGATTCCTGGCCATGGGAAAGTCACTTTGAACCTCAGTTTGGATTTCCCTCACTATCCTGGTGGCCATCCTCCAGACATAATCGAGTCATCGATAAAATATTCCAAATATGGTCTTACTAGGGCACTGCAGAGTGGATCTCTATCAGAAAGTGATATTCCTGATCACAGTGTTAGAGCTGGGAGGGATCTCAGAAGTCATCTTATTCAATTACCCTGCTTTTCAGATGAGGACACTTGAACCCAGAGATGTTAAGAAACTTACCTGTGGTCATAGCTAATTAGTAAGAGCCTGTACTAGAACCTGGCTTCTCAGTGTGCTTTGAATTAGCCTGGTCAACACAAAATTGGCTCTGTTCCAGTTTTAAATAGCCACAAGATGTTAAAAATTACTGTAGAACAGCTGTATTCCTGCAGAAGATATCCAAATGACACACAAGGTTATCTTAAGTTTTTCCTGACTAAAATCACTTATAGAGTCACATGGCATCTTGCTGTGAGAAGCCCAAGGAATTAGCAGCAGGGCTGTTTCAATAACAGGATGCTGACTATTCCATCTAAAAGCAAACAGCAGTGAGCTTGAAATTAGCACAAAAAAATTTCTAATACTGATAAGACTTCGTTAGAAATAAAACTTCTTTCAAACTAGACAATACCGTTTTGAATCCAGTCACTTTCTTGTCCTCTATCACATCTGCTATAACCAAACTTCAAAAGCTTTACATACCTTAGTACATAAAATGATTTGTAACTATAAAGTACTTATTATTGTAAGCTATTATTATTTTTATTATTATAGTCGCAGAGCCAGATTTCATTCCAGGCACTTCAAATTAACTCAATCTTTAAAATGAATGTAAAATGAATTAATCTTTTCACAAAAAGAATGCTTACTTCAAAGTACTCTCCCAACTTGGTACATGATGATGGGCTAAAAAGGAGTTGTGTAATCATTCAACAAACTTTTATTAAGTATTTACTAAGTGCACATACCATATAAAAGTTGCTGGGGGGAAAAGACACAAAAATAAATAAGAGATAAACCCTCAAAGATCTTATGAATGAGTAGGTAAGTTAACAAGACAAAATAAAATATGGCAAGCGCATAAGAGGAGTACAAAGATCATCAAGTGAGGAAGAAATCATTTCTTGTTTAGGTTGGGGAGGAAGATCATGAGAATCAGATTTCTACCCTACTCTATGAATTCTAGTTTTGTTATTTAATAATTAGACAGAGAAGACCTAGAAGGCTGATCCTACAAACTGTACTCCCACACACGTGCTGTCAAAACATGTCTTTTCATGAACACAAAAACCAGCAGTGAAGCAAAAGGTGACTAAACAGTTTGTTAGAACTCAAATGTGCCAATCATTGAATTGGAGGAGAAACTGAAGCTTAGATAGTAAAAGCTGAATTCTAAATCCATGAGTAAAAATTGTAATCTGCAATGCTTTCTTCTGAAATGCCACCTATTTGTAAAAATAATGCATGCTGTGCAATCAGTAAGGACTGTTGGTGACTATATCTTACCGATTTCTCTGCTGAAGCAATATTAAATACTCATCATGTTTCTCATCAAAGTCCGTCACCATGTCTTTAGTATAACCCTGAAATGGAAAAAAAAAAAAAGGATGTTTGTTACAGAAGAGCATTGCTAACAGAAACGTCACGTGCCCAATGTAAAAACACTGAGGGTGCTTTTGACGAAAGCACAACTCCCTGAACACATTGCTGGAAAACATTCTACAGCAAACAATATTGACCCAAATCCCATGAGAAGGTCTGGTGATTTAATGGGTCTTTCCTATGTCTAATTTTTTTGATCTCTGAAAAAGATTCTATCCTTTAGTCTCCCCATTGTTGATAATTCCAAGTATCTTTAAAAGCAAGTATTCTGAAAATATTCAGACTTTTCTGTCACTTTCTCAATAGCAGTTATGTATTTATCTCAATAGTCATAGTTAGAGCTAAATCTTACCAAGGAATGGAATATAGACAGTGATTATGTCAGTTTGATAATTTTATAAATCTATGACACATTAAGGAGAACAATTTTAAACAAAATATCAAAACAAGCTATCTGTAGCAAACTAGAATTTATGTGAAAATCATAATGATTTCCAAGAGGAGTGGCCAGAGGAAAAGAAAGATAATATGATATCAATCGTTTTGCTACTAGAGATGCTGTGTGGCATAATGGGTAGAGGGCTGACTTTGAAGCCAAAAAGACCTGAGTTCAAGTCCTACACGTAACATATATTAGCTGTGTAACCTTGGAGAAGTCACTTAACTTTTCAGTGTCACTTGTATGAAACTCAAAAAGGGATCCCTGTCAGTCACAAATTAATTTAGAAAACCACAAATTAACATTATTTATGTTGTGATGTATTTTAATTTATTTTGTTAAACATTTTGCAATTATATTTTAATCTGATTCCTGCCACCCTGATACCTGGGCGTTTTCCAGCCTGAAGTTTGACACCTCTGCAAAGGGACAGAGAAGGTGCCAACCTGCATTTGTAGAAGGAGCTTCCTTTCTAGGAGTAAATTCCTTAAGCTAATGAAATCACAGGTCTGTAAACTGTTCCACCACATTGCTGAAATGGCTCTCTCAGCAGTTACCAAATCACCATTTTAGTCAAACTCAGTATTGTTTCTTTGTCCCTATTAACCTAAATTTCTCTACCAACTATTTTCTGCAACTTAGTCTTTTTTTAAAATATTTTTTCCAATTACATGTAAATACAATTTTTAACATTCATAATATTCATAACATTTAAAAAATTTTGAGTTCTAAATTCTCTCCTTCCTTTCTCTCCTCCCTCATTGAAAAGGCAGATAATTTGATGTAGGTTATACATGGACTGTTATGCAAAATAAATTTCCATATTAGGCATGTGAAAGAAAACACAGACAAAAAAAAACATAAAAAAATAGCAAAAAAAAAGTATACTTTGATATGTATTTAGACTCTATCAGTTCTTTCTTGGGATGTGGATAGCATTTTTCATCATGAGTCCTTCAGAATTGTCATGGATCTTCGTACTGCTAAGAATAGCTAAGTCATTCACAGTTGATCATCACATAATATGCAACTTAGAGTCTTAAAGAGTTTCCTAGAGGACAGCTCTTAGTATTTCTCAAGACCCTCTCTGCCCTTAGTTTCTGAGATAAAGGAGTATACTGACTTTCCTTCTTTCTTTCTGACTATTCCTTCTCTGTCTCCTCTTACCTTCATTATTCAGTTGTTTCAGTTGTATCTGACTCTTTGTGATCCCATCTGGGGTTTTCTTGGCAAAGACACTGGAGTGGTTTGCCATTTCCTTCTCCAGCTCATTTTACAGATGAGGAAACTGCGGCAAACTGGGTTAAGTGACTAGCCTAGGGTCACATAACAAGTGTCTAAGTCTGCATTTGAACTCAGGTTTTCTCCCTGACTCCAGGCCTAGCATTGTAACCACCATGCCATCTAACTACCCCTAAGATCCTTCTAATCATAATCAAAACTGTGATCTTCTAGTCTTGCCTATTTACAACTATTCCATTCTCATGGATTCAACCATCATTTCTATGCAAATGACTTCTAAATCTCTACCTTTAGTTGTCTACTGGACATCCTACCTTCACCTGAAACTTAACAGATCCAAAACTGAACTTTTCATCTTTCCCCTAAATGGCTCTCCTACCTTACATTTACTATTTTTTTCAGCAAAACTGCCATGCTCATAGTCCATAGAGCTAAGAACCTTAGAATCAATCTTCCACCCTTCACTCTCCTTTACTCCTTATACCCAATACCTCTGAATCCTACAACTTTTTTTCCCTTTGGAAAAGGGAAATATTTTCTCATATTTTCCCCTTCCCTTGGATTCCTATTGCCATCCTCTAGGTCTAGGTTCCTACTTCCTCAACTGAATCACTGGACTAGTCTTCTTACTTAGGCTCCCTGATTCTAGTCTTTCTCCTTTCCAAATCAATCCTGCCAAACACTACCAGCTGAATCTTCTAAGAATAAAAATAAAGAAAAATACTGCCTACCTCCTGACAGAGAAAGATGGACTAAAATAAGCAGAATGAGACATATATTTTTGGATATGGTCAATATGGGATTTTGTTTTGCTTGACTATGCAAAAAGGCACAAGGGTTTTTATTTTTTTTCTTTGACTTGATTCCCCATGGGGTGGGGAATGTGGATGGGAAAAAGAAAACCAAATTTATTAATTGAAAAAAAATTAATTTAAAAAATAATAGTGTTTTCAACAAAAAGGTAGGAAGTAGAAAAGGGAGAGAAGAAGGAGCTTTGTTTCATTGAGAAGTTTTGGTAACATACTTAAAAATACTTAACGAAGTCCATCATATTCATTTCTAGGCAGAATTTTTAGAATTCCTAAATAGAGTTAATTGACTAGCAAGGCAAGATCTACTCTTAAAAGTAGCATTTCCCTGGAGCACACAACTGCCAACCATCTAAAGTTTGCTGGCAGCATGGCCTATGTTTGACTAAAAAATTCTCAGCAGATAAAATTCAATGAACTAAAAAGATCCTTGTATTCCAAATATAGATAATTTGATTCCCAAGAACAGCAATGACTCATTTACCTAGCATCTTAGGGGTATAAGCTGTTTGACAGAAGTGAATGTTCCAGATTCCTGAAGTGTTCCCCTCCACAAGCACCAATGTTAACAGTGTCTTCTAAAATACAGTATGACTTTTTCTTGCTGACTTAGAATCATCATAGTTTACACCCAACTATGGTGCACTGATGTACGGAAAAAAGGTAAAAAACAGATCTTAAGTAGAAAATGGGAAATCTGATCTACATCAGAAGGTTGGAGAATAGCAGAATGTCACACAGAGGAGACAGAAAAGGTACACTAAATACATGGATCTAAAAAAACAAGTGGAAGGTTCTTCCAGATAGAAGAGATCTGGATGCTCTGAGGAGGAAGCAGCTGCTTAGTCTCCAAGAAATGATGAAATAGAGTCAAAGAATCCATAAGGTTGGCAATCATCCAGTAAGAGTGAGAGGAAGATAGAGTAGTGGTGGTTGATGATTCCCTGTACAGGAGTATTGAGGCAGCTAGGTGACAACAATAATGGAGAGTCTGCTGTATTCCTTAAACAGGCATCATTAACAAAACATCAGAAAAAAATGACACGGCCAAAAGGAACCTAGAATTGATTCTTAGAGATTACAAAGCCTTAGTCAAGATATCAGAGAACATAGGACCTCAGTTGTTTACATCACCACCGCACACAGAAGGTAAGAGATTCAGAAGAGAAAAGCTGATCGGGGAAGGAGACATCTGGCTAAGAAGGTGATGCCTGGGAATTGGATATGGATTTCTGGACCATGTCTTAAAATACCAGAATGGCAGGCTTTTGTCTACCTAACAAAGGCTATGCTAGTAAGATTTATATTTGCCTGGTGTCTTGCAAATTTAATTGTGGGGGAGATGCTCAACATACACCCATACACCCTTCCCCCCAACTGTAATAATTATAAACAAAGGAGAACCGATGGCTTCTTGTTTGAATCAATGATTAGGTATGAACCTAATTAGGTGTTTCCAATAGGCTTTTACTGAATCAAATCAATCAATCAAAAGTGTAAACTGAGTGCAAACAGTTCTTTATTCATTTTGGGAAAAGTACAATACTTTGATCATTGGATGATGTCCACAGAAAATGGACTGAGACTGAAAGAACCATAAACACTTCTAGGTCTATGCATATTATAATAGGCTAGCTCCAAATCCATCATTTCAAAGGAAGACTCTAGCTACCAACCATTTTAGTGCTGGTTGAGGAAAGTGTCCTTGGGGAGAAGGTGAGAACTGAGTCATCTCTCTCCTCTCTACATCACCCCTCCTTGACCAGGGGATGACCACATGAACTTCAAGAGATCAGAAGATCTGGACTTCCCATTAGCATCAGTAGCAATATCCCCAAAACATCAGCGGCCAAAGACAACGTGCGTCAGGAGGTGAGAGATGTGCCAAGGACAAAATAAAACACTGAGGAAAGTCAGCTGCAGGACTCCACAATGGCACCAAACTTTAAAGCCCAAAAGAGAACTATCTATGGGGAACTCTATGAAGACTTAATGAAGGGAGAAAAAAACTTCTATTCAACAAGAAGCTACAGTTTACCCTTTTTCCAATAGTGCTTTCTAATCTAAATCTCACTTTCCCTGGACTTTCTATGTTTGTAAGAGAAAGAGAGTGCATCCCAGACTTTTGGAAGGATTGTTTTGTACCAACTGCTCTTATTATATCATCTCAGGAAATATTTCTTTGTTAATTCTAATTAAGTCTGGCTGGATAACTGATAATTAATGGGGAACGAAAAAGATGAGGGCTCATAAACAACAGCACTAAAAAGAAAAACCAGCCTCTTAGGGTTCTCACTAAAAATCAGAAGGAAGAAGTTGTGGGCCACCAATTCAGAGTGAAGCAAGTGAGCGCAGAGAGGGTGCTACTTATAAAATCAAATGAAATTGAAAGTAAATGAGAGGGAAGAGAAAACTGCCAATTTATACCCATCAATCTAGATAATTTTGATTATATAACATTTAAAGGTGTTTGCAAGAAAAAGACCAATGAAGATAGAATTAGAAAAGAAACAGCAGTCGGGAAAAATATTAGCATAAAATATCACCAACACAAGTCAGATAGCCAAAATAGATAGGAAATGATCACAAATGCCTAATACTAAGCCATTCTCCAATAGATTTTTTTTCCCTCTAGTCTTTTAATTTAAATGCTAAATTCACTAATCCAATCATTTTCTATTTTGTAAAGAAAGTTTTCAGAGAAATGAATTTGGTGACAATATTCCTAGGAGTTTTCTCTTTGGGATCTATTTGAGGAGGCGATCTGTGGATTCTTTCAATTTCTATTTTACCCTCTGGCTCTAGAATATCAGGGCAGTT
>JAQQSZ010005170.1:0-13942 GCA_028646595.1 Phalanger gymnotis
TTTTCCAAATCCTTTTTGAGCTCTTCCATGGCCTGAGAACAGTTCATGTTTTTCTTGGAGGCTTTTGTTGTAGGCTCTTTGACTTTGTTGACTTCTTCTGGCTATAAGTTTTCATCTTCTTTGTCACCGAAGAAAGATTCCAGAGTCTGAGACTGAATCTGGGTGTGTTTTCGCTGCCTGGCCATGTTCCCAGCCAACTTGCTTGACCCTTGAGTTTTTCAGCAGGGTATGACTGCTTGTAGAGTAAAGAGTACAATGTTCCAAGCTTAAGGGGATGTGCTGCCACTCCAGCACTCCTCCTTCCCCAAGAACCCCCAACCAAGACTGGATTCAGATCTTCAGCAGGCTCTTCACTTCTGCTCTGATCTGCCACTTAATTCCTCCCACCAGGTGGGCCTGGGGTGGAAGCAACTGCAGCTGGTGTTATGTAGCTTCCCCACCTCTGCTGTCCCTGGGGCAGTGGCTGAACTGCGAATTCCTTCTTTCACTCTGTCCCCAGCAGCTTTTCCCACTAACCTTCTCTCTTCTGTTTGGTGTTTGTGGGTTGAGAAGTCTGGTAACTGCTGCAGCTCACTGATTCAGGGTGCTAGGGCACACTCTGTCTGGCTCCTGGTCTGGTTGGTCTGTGCTGCTCACGCTGTGCTCTGCTCTGCTCCCAGCTCCATGCGTGAAAGACCTCACCCAGCAACCATCCAAGCTGTCCTGGGCTGGAGCCCTGCTTTTCTCTGCTATTTTGTGGGTTCTGCAGTTCTAGAATTGGTTCAGAGCCATTTTTTATAGGTTTTTGGAGGGACTTGGCGGGGAGCTCACACTAGTCCCTGCTTTCCAGCCGCCATCTTGGCTCCGCTCCACCACAACTGGTATTTCTAATATGGCACAGTTGTTACTTTATAGAAAATATGTTTATGAAGGAAGCTTACATGAAGAATTATTGTTTTGTTGCCTTTTGGAAAGGCACACAAAAGGGAAAGATATATATCTTAAAGTTGATGAATTTTTCACAAATGAAGGTGTATGGTGGAAAGATTGTATTGGAGTCTGTACAGACAATGCTGGAGCAATGATGGACAACAGAATGTTTGATTTGTAGCAAAAGCGAAAGCTGGTGTCAATGAACATATCATTTTTACTCACTGCATGGTCCATGGGGAGGCACTCATAGACAAAAAAAAACCCATCAGTTAGATTTTGTGCTTTTGTGATACTATCAAAATCATTAACTTCATTAAAAGCTATACCCTTAACAATCATTTGTTTTCAAACCTTTGGAAAGACATGGACTCTGATTACAAAAGCTTGTTGCTACATGCAGAGGTAGGGTGGTTCTCAAGGGGTGAAGTTTAAACAGATTGTTCAAATTGAAAACTGGAGTTGGTTATGCTTTTGACTAAGCAGAAGTCTGATGTTGTTAATTTTTCATAATAACTTATGGATTTCAAAACTTATTTGTCAAAAATTTTCAAAAAAATATTTAAACATGTTGCTTCGCGGAAAAAATTTTTAAACATTTAATTTAAAAGATAACAGTGAAAGTTTTACTAAAAAAGTTAACATATTGAAGAATAGGGTGGAAAATGGTTCTTTAGAAATGTTTATGGCTACCGATGATTTTATAATTGAAATGAGCCTTCCCAAAGATTTAATTGTAAGAGTTACAATTGCTCATCTACCATGCCTGGAGACACAATTTCAGAAATACTTCCCTTCAAATTTTGATTCTGAAAAACAAGTTGGGTTCATAAGCCATACTTACTTGAAATAAAAAATGTCAGTCATCTGATATTAAAAGTTCAAGAAGACTTTGTTGAGTTATCAAGCAACACAGGTTTTAAACTTGAGTTTCCTAAAAAATTGTTAAATAAATTTTGGCTTGGGATTAGGACAGAATTTCCAACAATTTCTGAAATGGCCCTAAACATACTTCTGCCATTTTGTACTACATATTTATGCAAAGCAACGTTCTCAGCATTGGGGATTATAAAATCAAAATATGAAATCAACTATGAAAAATGTTGAAGATGCTCTACATCCTACAGTATCAAATATTCCTCTGAGATTTAATTCTTTAAGTAAAAATAAACAAGCACATCCATCTCATTAGTATGCAAATTTGCTTTCATCTTTAATAAGTAGTAAAATTACATGTATACCAAAGAATTGTTTTAAAATAAATTTCTTTATAATTTATTATCAGTAAATGTTTGATTAGTCTATCTATTTTATATGCCTATACATGGGGTGCGGGGTGGTCACATAAAAATTTTTTGGGTGAAAAGAGGTTGTGAGTGGAAAAAGTTTAAGAAGTCTTGCCCTAGATTGTCAATTGTTGACAAGGCCAAATAGATATAATTGTATCCTGAAACCCCTCTCAGAGACTGAAAGAAAAACTACCCAGGCTTCATGGTGCTCCTAGTACTTGCTTGCTCTTCCTCCTCAGATAGGACAGTGGAGGCTTGGACCTTGGATCTTCTCTCAATAGGGGCAGGCCAGATCTCAGTTCTTATCTATCCATGCTATCTGTGACCTGTGTATATATGTAGTTAGGCAACCCATGTAGGCATATATATCGCATATGACCCAGAACCCATTTTCGAGTATATTTTGTGATTCTCTGCTTATATTCTCTAGACTAAATACCAAAATTTAGGGGGAAATTTTACTGGCTTTTAAACCTCTTGTGCTTTTGCATCAGTAGAGAACTTGTCTATAAACTAATTTATATGATGATTTGATGTGCCTGTAACTCAACTGTGTTGAGTCTTAAGATAGGGGTCTTCACAACGGAGTGCAAGAGATGAGCCATGGGCAGTTCATCTACTCCCTGCTACCACCTGCTGGTCTTTGCTGAGATGGGCATCTTGAGTAGATAACTTCCAACATCGAATTTCTGAAAGACCCTTAGCTATCATCTTGGGTCAGTTACTTCCCTTCTCTGAATCTCAGTTTTCTCATCTGTAAAATGAGGGAATTGTACTCAATGACTTCTAGGTTCTCTTCGTGCTCTAAATCTAGAATCCCTACGTTATTCCTTTCTGATTCAGACTCCATTAAGGGAGAATATCCTCAGCACCCAAGTACAGTATCTGGCAAATAGTAGACTTTAAATAAATCTTTGTTGATTGATAGCTAGAGAAAGTGCTTAGAAATTTTAAGACTGTCTTTTGAACTGACTTTTTTAATTGCTTCTCTGATTTTCTTAATCCAACTCTCATCTGAGATGTGATCACAAAATTCCTTTTAATTTTAATCATATAACTGGTCCAAGCAAGTAATTTCCTGTTAGCAAAA
Source organism: Phalanger gymnotis (assembly GCA_028646595.1). Taxonomy (NCBI): domain Eukaryota; kingdom Metazoa; phylum Chordata; class Mammalia; order Diprotodontia; family Phalangeridae; genus Phalanger; species Phalanger gymnotis. The sequence continues at coordinate 3,289 of JAQQSZ010005170.1, forward strand.
CTGCAAAGGAGCTGGTGAATCTATGGGGATGAGACTCTTCTCAAATTTTCCTTTGCCTTCCCCTCAAAATGCCCCTCATATTCAATAAAAATTCCAGGGTAAAGACTAAAAGGGCTAGTGATCTTTGACCTACTTCTGACCAGCAACCAAAATAGTTATGCTTCCCTACTAAAGTTCTTTAACCCTCAGTTTCTAATAGTACCTAACTTATGGGGTTATTGTGCAGATCAGGTGAGATCGTATTATTTTAAGAAATGAGATCATGTTTGTTAAGTTCTTCACAAACTTTAAGGTACTATAAAATGCAAATTCCTACACTACTACACCTACAGGCTGATGCCTGCAAATGGGTTATGGAAGCCATTTTAAACCAGCAGAGCAGTAACCATTAGAAGCCTATTGCATTGTCTCATAGAGCACTCACTGACAGTGTAACATTATACTATTCGCAAACTGGAATTCTTGGCTTCGAAATGGGTTGTTACTGATAAGCTTCAAGACTATGTGCATGGAGTTCAATTCCAAGAATGAACAGCAGTCAATTATTTATAGTCTGACAAGTGCTAAGTTGAATGTTGCCAGCCTGCCAGCCAGAGAGAGAAAGAGCAGCCCTGGATAATTATAAGTTCATCATGCATTATTAGCCAGGGCAGATGAACAGAGTGCAGATGCCCTATCCTACAGGCCATGTGCATCAGAAACCTAGGTGATCCTCATGAAGGCCATCTATAAAATGCAGTAAACTTTTTGGCTTGCACAAGAAAGCACAGATGAGAGTCTGGGACTGCCACCAGAGAGTGTACCATTGGTGAAAGTAAGTATTGTAGCTAGCATTGGATCAATCCCCTTGGCCCTCATTATCTTTAGAAGATTCACAGCAAGAGCAGCTTCAAAATGAAGGTTTTTGAGAAGCCATTTGGCTAAGCAAATGATCTTTAGGGGCTCAAGCTTAAGCTCCCCTAAGGCAATCCTACCATTGATAAGAACATCAGAAATTACAGTTAAGCAATGAACTACTGTACTAGACAATAACAGATCCAACACAAAGATGATGTTCCAGGGATGTTCCATGGTGACTTTGGACAATGGGGGCAGAGAGAACTCTGAAACTGGTTTGGAACAGTTTCTGCTCACCTCAAATGTCCATGGAAACATATAAGAAGTGTGTCCAAAGCAAAGTATTGCTGACTCATACCACTTCCCTGAAGAGTATGAGCACCAGCAAGCTCTGCTTCCATGCTTATGAATTGAAATTCCCTTCTCTGATCACAATCTGTTGTCATCCTACCTCTTCTTTTGCTCTATAGCTTAAACTCTGGTCTTTATCCTCATTGTGATCTCCAGTCCTTTGACCCCTTAGATCTTTCCCAGCCATCACCCTTGTAGTAACTACTCATTCCTCCCTTCCCAGTCTTGATCCCTTGATTAAACACTACACTGTTATCTTCTCTGGAATCCTTTACCTCTTTATCCTATCACCAACTTGCCCTGCCAAGCCACCATTCAATAATCTCCAGTGGCTCTCTATCACCAAAAGAAAAAAATCCTTTTTTTTTTTCTTCAAAAGTTCTTCATAATCTTCAAACCCCTCCCCACCAACTTTTCAATCTTCTTACACTTTACCATTTCTCTTCCCACATACTCTGCTGTCCAGCAACCACCTAGATGTTCCTTGAACAAAACACTCCATAGCCTGACCCCAGGCATTTTCACTGGCTGTCCCTCATTGCATGGAATTCTCTCATTCCTTATCTCGGCCTCTTGGCTTCCTTCAAGTCCCAGCTAAAATCCCACCATTTACAGAAAGCCTTACCTGATCCCTCTTAATAGTAATGCTTTCTCTCTGTTATTTCTAATATATCTGGTTTGTACGTAGTTATTTACATATTGTCTCCCATATTAGACTAAACACCCTGAGAGCAGAGACTTTTATCTTTCTTTTTGTATCCCTAGCACTTAGCACAATGCCTGGCACATAATACATGCTTAGTAGAAATGTTTTTTGACTGATTGACTAAATGACTTCTTATCTCTGGGAGGAGATAGGAAGGACCTAATCAATAATCAATATAGTTATAGTTCATTTCACACAGTATGTACAAGTCTACTCAACCAGCAACCAACAGGTTTTTACAGTAGCTAAGGAATCATGAAAGAAATATTTTTCTGTGATGGCACTGATACTAGGATTCCTTATAATCAAAGTTGAGATTTAGAGAGCGGCTGCTCAAGGAAATGTTAGCCTTGGGAGGAATGAAGAAATTTATAACTACCGTTTCCTGTCTTCAAGAAAACTTTCAGCTAGAGCATCTTAATTGCATTCTACTCAACATGCAGGGTATCCTTAGACCTGAGAAGAAAGTTAAATGCAATTAGCATGTAATCTTTCCTGTATCCCCTGTAATAAGGTAACAGGATATTACTCTGTACCTGTTGGTGCTTGGGTAGCAGCCATATTTCTCTGTTGATCTGTGCTCTGGAATTTAGGGAGATGAATGAGATGTGGAGGCTCACACCCACACCCACCTACCATACCCAGCTGGTAAAGGTTTAACATCTGACTCTCAAAAAAAAGTGTGCATATCATGCTTTTAATCTGCATTATTAATATTTTCTCCATCATTTTCTTAAGTCTAGAAGTCAACAATGAAACTCTCATTTGTAGCATTTACTGATTTCCAAGGTGGCAAATGTTTGCACCAAAAATTTAATAATCAGCTCTTGTGAGGCAGTTCAAGATGGTTTCAGTATACTCCTGATGCACCAGTCTATCACTTAAATGAGGGATCTGTTGAAGGAGGCCTACCACCTAGCTATGACCTAAGTCTAAAAGGCTTGGAAAGGGCCATACAATGTTATAACCCCTGAGTATGTCATCAGAAACTCTAGCCAGGAGATGACATTTTGCTCTAAAATGTTGGTGTTTAATAAAACAAATGAAAGCTGACCAGTGGAGAGCTATACAATATGAAGTTTTTGAAAGACTAAGGAATCTACAAAATAGCCCCAGACATTGATTGGGACCTTGAAAATATGATATATCACAACAATCTGATGCCTAGAGGAGAGTTGGTTGGATTCCCTTACAATGAGGGGAATAGGAGCAATAAAGAGCTGGTGAAGTAGACTCCAAGCAGGGTCCTTCCTTTCCTGATGAATAGTTGGTTACAGACAATGTCCACATCTGGAGCACCTAAATTATGATCCAAATGACAAATGTGAATGTTAGTATTCTCTTTAGAGTCAGAGAAGTTTGCCAAGACTTGCCCTGGCCCTGGGGAGCCTCTTTCTCCAATAGGGTCCTGGGGGAGGGCTGAAGCCAGAAGCTACAATTTTTTTTTTTTGTAGACAGCCATTACTTTACCTTTGAGGAACCAAAGGGGACTGAGGTTGCTTATAGAACCTCACTCATGGGTTGAATGGGGTAGCATAGCTTGGGCCATCTGGCCTACCAAGAACATAGAACTGATCATGGATCACTGTAGAAATGCCAGGGATTTTTAGCTAGTAACTAGATTGAAATATGAAATGTAGGAATATGGATTAATAAATTATATGTCATCAGATAGTGACCACTAGGGAAGTATATTTTAAATGTACTTTGTACATATTATAATACTCTTGCATTTGATGTATGTATGGTCTCCTGTATTCAGCCATGAATATTTGTTGTGCTTATCCATATGATCTATATATCTGGCCTATGACATGACATTCTAATTTGGATATTTTATGTACTATATATCTGCATGTAATAATAATAGCTTGCGTTTATATAGCACTTTAGGGTTTCCTGAGTGTTTTACGTACACTGCTTCATTTGGGTCTTACAACTCTGTGAGGTAGGTGCAACTATTATACACATTTTTCAGATGAGGAAATTGACCCAGAGGTTAAATGACTTGCCCAGCTTAATAGCTGGGCAGCTGTTAAGACAGCTATTAAGCTATTAAGACAGTCTGAGGCACGATTTACACTTCGGTCTTCCTAACTCCAAGTCCAGCAGTCTATGCCCTGAGCCACCTCAGCTGCCTTATTACATGCCTGTGTAAGTAACCTATATATCTAGAATTGTCTGAAAATATACTATGCAAATTAGTGGATGTTTTATGATGTGTGCCTACAAATATAACTGCATCTGCTGTGATCTGTAAGGATTACACATTTTTACCAAAAAGATGCAATAATGGTATGTTGATTATTGCTAACAATGACTGACCCCTATCTGACCTCATTGCCTTAATGACTGAGATGAAAGAGCTACTATACTACTTGTGGGAGAAGCTCCAAGGACATCAGAATTCCATAAGATTTCTTCCTAGGTTCAAGGAATGCATCAAGAAGCATAGATTTGGTTAAGGAAGAAGAGAGACGTTGGGAGTAGGCATGATGTTGGCAAAACAGACTTTTTTTTTCCTAGTCACAGAGGGCCTGTTGAAGATGGGAAAACCGAAGCTACCTGGTGCCATGTGATGTAGATCAGGCTTGCTAGCCAAAGAAGTTCCTAAATGTAGACTCAATATTCTCCAGAGGAGAGGAACCCAGGAGATCAGCTCCTTATGGAAAGAGATACTAGAATGATGGTGGAGGCAAGGCAAAATCCTGCATCTGAGAGACTATCAAAGATATTCATGCTGGCACTAAAACTTATGTTTTACTACCTGTGGAGTGAAGTTACACATTTTCTTTGTGATTAGTTACTTCCCCACCAGCATGTGAATCTGTGGGAGACTACATTCTTTTTGGTAGGGAAGTAGCAGAAACTGGGAAGGATTCTGTTGCCTATTGATTTTTCCCTTTGTGAATTACCTTGAAATTCTTTCTTAACTAAATACATTGCTGTTTGACATATGGCTGCTTGCATGGTGGTGTGAACAGAGTGTATATACTGGAATGAGGGACTTAAATTGGGATAATAAATTTGTATAATTAGAATTACTGCATAATTAAGATTATTTCAAACACTCTCACTGAAGCCAAGGTATCTAGGAGTTGCAGAGTTGAGGAGAGAGTTTGGTTATACTATAAAAGGGTCTAGTGAGGAGGAAGGGGTAGGAAAGAGATGAGGCCAGGCTGCGAAGGTCTTCCTCCTGTCTTTTTATTATGAAGAGAGCAACCTGGAGAGAGGCTATACAACACAATTAGGTTTTGGCAAGACTACTGAGACTACTGTATTCATGTTGGCAAATTGCCCAGCAACTTCGAAGTGTTTGTGAACCAATCGGGTCTTTAAGATAGAAGTGTTGAGGATAATGGGAAGATGATGGAGTAGGTCAGAAAATTCCAGGTTCTCAAGATTTTACTCCTGAAAAGAGATAAAACAGCATCTTAGGGCAAAAATGGTAAAAAATAAATGACAAAGTGGTAAAAAGAAACAAGAGAAGGGGGAGAAGGGGGGGGGTCCTCCTGGGACATTTGTAGAAGATCTGAAGAAAAATCCTGGGAAGAGGTTTGGCCCATATGAAGAGTAAATACCTCCAGGCTAGGGAAGGCTTAAACAACAAGCAGCAAGCCCTGGGATCAGCTGGATTGGGAGGCCGTCTTGGCGCCAGCTACAGGAACTTTTACCTTGGGGCAGTGAGAGGAGTTAGGCGACTGAGCCAGGGAAGATCAAGGACCTCTACTGACAAGGAATACTAGACCTAGCTGTGCTGTGGAGACAAGATGGGGGAGAGAAGGAACTAGCACATGCCTGGTGAGTGCAAAAGAAGTGGGGCGGGACTCTCCCATCTGTGGGCACTTGTAGGAGGATGGAGGTCTTGGTTTTGGTTCAAGGTCAGAGAGGACAACTGAAAGAGGATCTCTGTCCAGACGAAACATCCCCCATACCCTAGGACTAGAGGTGATTACAAAAATTAAGCTATTTTAAAAAAATGCACAGGCAAAAGAGAAAGAAAACAACCATAGAAAGTTACTATGGGAATAGAGAAGACGGGGGTTCATTGTCAGAGGAGATAGTGAAACCCTCTTCTACCCCAAAGGGTAATATCAAATGCTTACCTGCCCAAAAAGAATTCATAGAAGAAATATAAAAAGACTTTAAAAATCAAATGAGAGAGATTGAAGAAAAACTAAAAAAAAAAAACCAGAACAATCCAAGAAAAACAAGAAGATTATGAAAAGAAAGTCAACCAATTATAAAAGGAGATCCAGAATCTTAAGGAAGAAAATGACTCCTTGAAAATCAGAATTGGGCAAGGGGAAACCAGTGAAATCATAAGAGATCAAGAAATAAAAATATAAAGAATGAAAAAATAGAAGAGAATGTGAAATACTTTGTAAGAAAAACAACTGATCTGGAGAACAGATCAAGAAGAGAAAACATAAGAATAATTGGACTAACTAAAAGCTCAAAAAAAGAATCATGATACAATAATACAAGAAATAATTAAAGAAAATTGTCCTGATACATTAGAACAAGAGGGGGGCAGAGCCAAGATGGCAGTTGGAAAGCAGGGACATGCGTAAAGCTCTCCCCCAGGATGCTCCAAACACCTATAAAAATGGCTCTGAACAAATTCTAGAACTGCAGAACCCACAAAAGATCAGAGAGAAGCAGAGCTCCAGTCCAGGACAGCCTGGCTGGGCGCTGGGCAAGGTCTATCACATGGAGCTGGGAGTGGAGCAGAGCAGAGCCCAACGTGGGCTGCGCCTGGACCAACCAGACCAGGAGTTGGGTGGAACAGGCCATAGCTCCCTGAATCACTGAGCTGTGGCAGTTATCAGACTTCTCGACCCACAAACACCAAAGACAACAGAGAAAGTTAGTGGGGAAAAACTTCTGGGACAGAGTAAAAGGAGTTGGTGGTTTGGCTACCTCCCCGGGGGCAGTGGAAGTGGTGTAGCTACGGAACTACAGCTGCAGTTGCTTCTGGCCCCAGGCCACCTGGTTGGAGGAAATAAGTGGTGGATCCAAGTGGGAGTTCAGAGCCTGTTCAAATCTGAGTCACAGTCCAGGCTGGCAGTTCTTGGGGGAGGAGAAGCACTGGTGTGGCAGAGCTTGCTGTGTAGAAAAAGCTCTGGAAACAACAGCACAGCCCCTCAAGCTTGGGACAAAGTACTCTACAAGCAGTCATACCCTGACAAAAAAGTCAAGGGTCAAGTAATTGGCTGGGAACATGAACAGGCAGTGAAAACAGTCTCAGATTCAGACTCAGACTTTGGAATCTTTCTTTGGTGACAAAGAAGACCAAAACATACAGCCAGAAGTCAACAAAGTCAAAGAGGCTACATCAAAAGCCTCCAAGAAAAACATGAATTGGTATCAGGCCATGGAAGAGCTCAAAAAGAATTTGGAAAAGCAAGTTAGAGAAGTAGAGGAAAAATTGGGAAGAGAAATGAAAGTGATGTGGAAAAACCACAGAAAACAAGTCAATGACTTGCTAAAGGAGAAAATAACTCCTTAAAAAATAGACTAACTCAAATGCAAAAGAGTTCCAAAAAACCAATGAGGAGAAGAATGCCTTGAAAGGTAGAAATAGCCAAATGGAAAAGGAGGTCCAAAAGACCACTGAAGAAAATACTACCTTAAAAATTAGTTTGGAGCAAGTGGAAGCTAGTGACTTGATGAGAAATCAAGATATTATAAAACAGAACCAAAGGAATGAAAAAATGGAAGACAATGTGAACTATCTCATTGGAAAAACCACTGACCTGGAAAATAGATCCAAGAGAGAGAATTTAAAAATTATTGGACTCCCTGAAAGCCATGATGAAAAAAAGAGCCTAGACATCATCTTTCAAGAACTTATCAAGGAAAACTGCCATGGTATTCTAGAGCCAGAGGGTAAAATAGAAATTGAAAGAATCCACCAATCACTTCCTCAAAAAGATCCCCAAAAGAAAACCCCTAGGAACATTGTTGCCAAATTCCAGAGCTCCCAGACCAAAGAGAAAATACTGCAAACAGCCAGAAAGAAACAGTTTGAGTATTGTGGAAACACAATCAGGATAATGCAAGATCTAGCAGCTTCTGCATTAAGGGATCAAAGGACTTGGAATATGATATTCTGGAGGTCCATGGAGCTAGGATTAAAACCAAGAATCACCTACCAGCAAAACTGAATATCATGCTGCAAGGCAAAATATGGCTTTTCAATAAAATAGAGGACTTTCAAGCTTTCTCAGTGAAAAGACCAGAGCTGAATAGAAAATTTGACTTTCAAACATCAAGAGAAGCATGAAAAGGTAAACAAGAAAGAGAAATCATAAGGGACTTACTAAAGTTGAACTGTCTTGTTTACATTCCTACATGGAAAGATGATGTGTATAATTCATGAAACCTCAGTATTAGGGTAGCTGAGGGGAAAATACATATACATATACATATATATATATACACATATGTATACACATATGTGTATATGTATATATACATACGTACATAAACATGCACACACACACACATATATATATTATATAGACAGAGAGCACAGAGTGAGTTGAATATGAAGGGATGATATCTAAAAAAAATAAAATTGAGGGATGAGAGAGGAATATATTGAGAGAGGGAGAAAGGGAGAGATAGAATGGGGTAAATTATCTAGCATAAAAGTGGCAAGAAAAAGCAGTTCTGTAGGAAGTTAAGAGGGGGCAGGTGAGGGGGAAGGAGTGAATCTTGCTCTCATTGGATTTGACCTTTTGGAGGAAATAATATACACACTCAATTAGGTATCTTACCCCACAGGAAAGGAGGAAGGAGATAAAAAAAAGGGGAGATGGTAGAAGGGAGGGCAGATAGGAGTAGGAGTTAATCAAAAGCAAACACTTTCTAAAAGGGACAGGGTCAAGGGAGAAAATTGAACAAAAAGAGATAAGATAGGAAGCAGCAAAATATAGTTAGTCTTTCACAATGTGAGTATTGTGAAGTAATGATACACATGTGGCCTATGTTGAATTCCTTGCCTTCTTAGGGAGGGAGGTGTGGGGAGGGAAGGGGGGAGAGAATTTGGAGCTCAAAGTTTTAAAAGCAGATGTTCAAAAAAAAAGTTTTTGCATGCAACTAGGAAATAAGATATACATGCAATGGGGCATAGAAATCTATCTTGCCCTACAAGAAATAAGGGAAAAGGGGATGGGGGGAGTGGGGTGACAGAAAGGAGGGCTGACTGGGGAATGGGGCAATCAGAATATATGCCATTTTGGAGTGGGGGGGTAGAAATGGGGAGAAAATTTGTAATTCAAACTTGTGAAAATCAATGCTGAAAACTAAAAATATTAAATAAATGTTTTTAGCCTCAGTAAAATAAAAAAGAATTAAAAAAAGAATACAACATTAGAACAAGAGGAGAAAGTAGGAATAGAAAAAATCCACCCATCACCACCTGAAAGAGATCCTTTTCACAGGAATCTTATAGTCAAATTCCAAAACCCCCAGCACAAGGATAAAAATATTATGAGTAACAAGAAAAAAACAATTTATATGTGACAGTGCCACAATTAGAATCACACAAGACCTAGCAGTGGCAACACTAAAAGAAAGACTACAGGTTTTGGAACACTATATATCAAAGAGCAAAAGAACTAGGGTTCTGATCTAAAATATCAAACCAGAAAAACTAAGCATAATTCTGAATGAAAAAAATGGATATTTAATGAATTGTCAGACCTTCAGGGCTTTGTTAAAAAATAACAATAACAAAAACCAACAATCTAAACTTGATAGAAGATTTGACATACAAGAGCCAAGAGAAATGTAAGGTACATACCAAAGACCAATTATAAGGCACTCAGTAAGGATAGACGGGTTACCTTTTAGATATGAAAATTGTAAAATGTATATCTAAGGTTGTTACTAGCAATTGGGTAGTTCATAAGAAAGATTGGGATAGACGTGAGCATGATGTGAGTTCAAAAAGTTAAGCCATTCAGGAGCAGCTAAAAAGAGTAATTAATTATCTTATACAAATGAGGTACAAGAGGAGGAACTGATATAGAGTAATTAGAGAAGGAGGGCTGTTAGTTTTGGAAACCTACTTTCCAGAAGTAGGAAAAGGGGGGAGGGGAGAGAAGGTAAGGGAGGGATCTTTAGAGGAGACAGCGAGGGAATAGGTGTAAATGTTAATAGAATAGGAAGATCTTCCCCGTCCATTAATAGGCCTATGTGACCACATGTATTCAATCATGGATGTCTTGCTGCTTTGAGCTCCGGCCCAGCTGTGATACATCCTGAGTTACGTAGAGCCCATTGGGGGAGGAACTTGCCTGAAAGGGAGTTTGTTTAGGTGGATGTTTGCTTATGGGGAGGCTTGCTTGTAGGAAGGCTTTCACACCTTTTGATACTAAGTTAATTAGGCACTGAGTCATGAGGGTTGTGATGCCCTCTGGCTCTGAGCCTATTAGGCAAAAGGGCATATATATTTTGAGATAAGATTTTGCTTTGGGGGTTTGCCCATGAGAAGGACCTTTTGATTCCCTGGATGAGACTCTGAGTAGCCATTTCTTTTTTTTTTTTTTTCAACCTCCCAGACTTTAATCTTACATCTTTCCTTCTTTTCAAAGTCAAATTTCTGGAAAAAATACTGTCTGTACTCAAGGCTTTGTATCAACAATCTTGCTAGCAATTGCTACAGAGGTAAAAGGCCAAGAACAAGAGTACACAGGAGAGCTCTAACACAGGTTCTTTGATCTGTTTTTCTAAGGAAAGCAACTTTAA
>JAQQSZ010005172.1:0-13941 GCA_028646595.1 Phalanger gymnotis
CATTAGAACTGGGTTACAGAGGGAATAACAGAAAAGCAGAAATATTAAATGTACCCTTTTCAAATCATAATGTAATAAAAATTATATTTGCTAAGGCACCATGGAAATAAAGATTAAAAATTAATTGAAGTCTAAATAACCTAATCTTAAAGAATGAGTGTGTTAAAGAACAAGTCATAGAAACAATAAAAAAATTTTAGAAGATGATAATAATGAGACAACATATTTCAAAACCTATGAGATGCAGAAAAAGCAGTAATCAGAGGAAAATTTATGTTTCTAAATGCTTATATCAAAATAGAGGAAGAACAGATTAATGAATTGTGTATGCAATTAAAAAAACCAGAACGAGAACAACAAAAAAAATCCTCAATTAACAAATTGGAAATCTTAAAAATTAAAAGTGAGATTTATAAAATTGAATATAAGAAAACCATGGAATTAGTAAACAAAACTAGAAGTTATTTTTATGAAAAAAATAAAATAGATAAACCATTGGTTAATATGATATCATAAAAGAGAAAAGAAAACCAATTCAATAGTGTCAAAAGTGAAAAAGGTGAATATACTACTAATGAAGAAGAAATCAAAGCAATTATCAGGAGTTATTTTGCCCCATTATATACCAATAAATTTGACAATTTAAGTGAAACAGGATACTTACAAAAATATAAACTGCCTAGATTAACCAAAGAGGAAATAGAATATCTAAATAAACTTATTTTAGGAAAAAGAAAGTAAACAGGCCATAAAATGAGCTTCCTGAGGAGAAAATAGCATCAGGACCTGATGGATTTATAAGTGAATTCTTCCAAACATTTACAGATCAATTAATTTTAATATTAAAGAAATTATTTGGAACAATAGGCAAAGAAGGAGTCTTACCAAACTGCGTTTATGAAACAAATATGGTGCTAATGTCTACACCTGGAAGAGCAAAAACAGAGATAGAAAATTACAAACCAATTTTACTAATGAATATGGATGCAAAAATCCTAAATAAAAGAGTAGCCAGAAGACTACACCAATATAACACAAAGAGTACATTTTGTGACCAAGTAGGATTTATACCAGGAATGCAGGGCTAGTTCAATATAAGGAAAACTGTTAACATAATCAATCACATCACTACCAAAAGTAACAAAAATCATATGATTATATCAATAGATGCAGAAAAAGCTTTTGACAAAATACAACACTTGTTCCTATTAAAAACACTTGAAAGCAGAGATATAAATGGATTTTTCCTTAAAACCATCAGCAAATATTATTTGTAACAAGGATAAGCTAGAAGTCTTCCCAATAAGATCAAGAGTGAAACAAGGATGCCCATTATCACTAATACAATTAAAAAATTTTAGAAATGCTAGCAATAGCAACCAAAGAAGAAAAGGAAATCAAAGAAGTCAGAATGGATAATGATGTAATAAAACGATCTGTTTTTGCAGACAATATGATGATATATTTGGAAAATCCTAGAGATTCAACCAAAAGACTAGTTGAAACAATAATTTTAGCAAGTAGCAGGATATGAAATAAACCCACATAAATCATCAGCATTTCTATATATTACCAACAAAATCCTAAAAGAAGAGATAGTTAGAGATACTCCATTTAAAATAATAATAGACAGCATAAAATACCTGAGAGTAAACCTGCCAAGACAAATCCAGGAACTACATGAACATAATTATAAAACACTTTTCATACAAATAAATTCAGATTTAAATAATTGGAGAAATATTAATTGTTAATGGGTGGGCAGATATAATGGGTGGCCAATATAATAAAAATAACAATCCTACCTAAACTAATTTATATATTCAATGCCATCCCAATTAAATTACCAAAAAATATTTTATTGAGCTTGAAACAATAATAACAACATTCATTTGGAAGAACAAAAGATCAAAAATATCAAAGGAATTAGTGAAAAAAATGTAAAGGAATGAGGTTTAGCAGTAATATATCTTAAGTGGTCTAGCAGAAACTAAGTACAGACCAATATGTTACACCATTTACCAAGATCAGGTCAAAATGGATATATGACCTAGACATAAAACGAGATATAAGTAAACTAGAAGAACATGGAACATATCAGACTTATTGATAGGAAAAGAATTCATGAACAAATAAGAAATAGAGAGCATTGTCAGATGTAAAAGGCTAATTTTGATAACATTAAATTGAAAGGTTTTTGTGCAAATAAAATCAATGTAGCCAATAAAGGATAAAGACCTTATATCTGAACTATATAAAGAACTTGGTCAAATTTACAAGAATATGAGTCATTCCCCAAATGATAAATAGTCAAAGGATATTAACAGGCAGTTTTTCAATGAAGAAAGCAAAACCATATATTGTCATATGAAAAAAATGCTCTAAATCATTATTGATTAGAGAAATGCAAATTAAAGCAACTTTGAGATATCATTTCACATCTATCAGATTGGCTAGATGATAGAAGGGAGAAATGACGAATGTTGGAGGGGATGTGGAAAACCTGGGACACTAATACACTGTTAGTGGAGCTGTGAACTAATCCAACCATCTTGAAGAGCAATTTGAAAGTAGTCTCAAAGAGTTATAAAACTGTGCATACCTTTGAACTAGCAATAACAAACATTAGGTCTGTTTCCCAAGGTGATTAGAAAAAATGGAAAAGAACCTATGTATTTTAAAATCTTTATATCAGTTCTTTGTGGTAGAAAAGAGCTGGAAATTGAGGGGATGTCCATCAATTGGGAATGGCTAAACAAATTGTGGTATATGATTATGATGGAATACTATTGTGCTGAAAGAAACGATGAGTAGGTTGATTTTGGAAAAAGCATGGAAAGACTTGCATGAAATATTGCTCTTAAAAAATGAGCAGGACCAAGAGAATGTTGGATACAGTAATAGCAATATTGTTTAAAGAATAACTGCGAATGACTCAACTATTCTAAGTATTATAAATATTCAAATCAACTACAAAGGACCTATGAAGGAAAACGCTATCCACCTCCAGAGAAAGAACTGAGAAATAGAAGTATGCATAATATCATTTTACATGCATACACATATATAAACACACACACACACACATCTGTGTTAAATTAGTGGCTTTCTCTAGTGTGGGGTGGGGAGGGAGACAGTTTGGAACTTAAAATGTAATAAAAATAAATAAAATTAAATTTTAAAAAAGCTCAATTTGATTATTATAGGATTAATCCATATTCAGGCTAGTTAGACCAGTCCCTTTTCCTCAGAAGAGGAGGGGTGACTGCTGGAAGAAGTGAATAATACTCATAATAATAATAGTAATAGGTAGCATTTATATAGCATTTATTATGTGCCAGACATTGTGCTAAGTTGTAACAACAATGTTACTTGCAACTATTGTGGCTGTGTAAGGCCAATAACACCAGCATATAGGAGGGCTGCTAGCACAAGTTCTTTGATCTGCTTTTCTAAGGAAAGCAACTTCAAGGGGTTTACAATATCACTATAACTAAACATACATACATCATTCTTAGTTCACAGGAAAAAGTCAGCACCTTGAACTTCAGAGCAAATACAAACAGAAATTACAAGCAGAAATTATAAACAGAGCAAAATAACACAAATCAACAGACAGGCTTCTATCTGTCTGACCATAGCAATACATACACAGATAGCAGAGAGAGAAGCACCAGAATCTGGGTTTTCAAAGCAAGGAAGAGGGGCTTCTTAATGGCTACCCAGAGTCTCCACACCAACACTCTTCCAATGAGTGTTCCCTCAAAGCATACATACCCTGTTTAGGGCCCTGGGGCTTAGTGCTTACTTAGCAAAAGGGTGTAGACCTGAGGCTTAGCATCTACTTAGCAAAAGGGTGTGGAAAAGATCTTTAATCACTAGTACCATACCATATATATTGTTTCCAATTAATGACTCTTGATTCAAACAAAGGCAAGACTCAAAGGCACTTGATTGACTTAGTGCTGAGAAGTGCTCCAAAACAAAAGACAACAAAAAAGTCCTACCTTACTTGTCATTACATAAATGCTTTGCATTTGTCATCTCATTTGATCCTCACAACAACCCTGAGAGGTAGGAGCTCTTGTTATCCTCATTTTAGAGAAGGAAACTGAGGAAACAGGTTAAGTGCCTTGCCCCAGGTCACACAGCAAGGACTTTTTTAAGGCTGGATTTGAAATCAGGCCTTCTTGACTCCTGACCTGGTGTTCTAACTAATGTATCACCAACTGCCTCATAATCCAAAGACATTCTACCACTATCTAGCTTTATATGACTCCCTTAAGATTATCATACTTATATAAGGCATTCCAATTCCTTTTGTCTACCTCAGAATAAAAATGGACAACCCCTAATATCTGTGGACTCTTCAATGGCTAGGCCATGTCTGCAGAGAGCCAACTTTCTGGAAATGAGTGTGTTTTCTCTTTTATTTCCCTGGTCCAGAGGAAGATAGGAACCTTGTCTTCTTATGCTCTTATTGTATGAGTGAGTATGTCCATCAAACTGGTTCACATACCTCACATTGGGGTATGGTGTGAGTGGCTTACAATATATAACCAAGTAGGAAGCCCAGAAAAAAAAAAGCAGGAGTAAAAAAAATATATCAAGAAATGATATAACAGGAAAAGAGGACAGGTTGGTCACATAGCAAAAGAAAGAGATGATGGGTGGATAGCCAGAATACCTTTGTGGTACCTTGTGATGTAGGGAGAAATTGAGGAAGGTTTGTTGCATGTTGGGTAGACCTTTGTTGAACTTTAAGAAAAATATGGAAAAGAGTCCCACAAGATGAACAGGAATGAATCTGTAGGTTGCAATCTGCATTAGGCAGCTAGGTGGTATAGTGGGTAGAACGTGAGACCAGGAGTCACCTGAGTTCAAATCTAACCCCACATTTACTAGTTGTGTGACTCCAGGCAAGTCACTTAATCTCTGCCTCAGTTTCTTCATCTGTAAAATGAGAATAATAACAGCACCCACCTCCTTGGGTTATTGTGAGGCTAGAATAAGACGTCTGTAAAATGTTTTACAAAACTTAAAGTGGTAAATAAATGCTAGCTATTATTGTTATCCCCAGAGTGAAACCTTGAACTGATGAGATGACAGGTCTATTTGAGTATATTACTTACACTGATTTCTATTTGAAATTCTGTACCTCACCAGCACAGATTCCATTCTTTCCTTCAAATTTATTTCCCTTCTCAATCTCATTCAGAAATTGGAAGGTTGGAATGCTCTGTGCCATCCCAATGCACACCCTTGAAAATGCCTACTCTAGGGATGGTGACTTGAACTCACCGTTAAAGAATCAGCTATGGGGTACTAGCCAGAGGTGTCCTGGTAAATGTATGACCCCAAGCTTAATCTGCATTATTAACATTCTCTCAATCACTTTCTTAAGCTAGATAATCAACAAAACAATAAATCTAGTCCTAATTTGTAGCATTTGCAGATTTCTGAGATGTAAATACTCATATAAAAATTTAATAATCAGAGCAGCTTCCATCTGGCTCCAGCATGCCCCGGGTTCTAGCTTATATCTGTAGGATATCATTAACACTCAGATGCCCTTTTCAATGTGTTTTGAATCTGAGCCCTAGAGAAGCAAAGATCCAAGGAGATCTAATCCACACATAGATGCTCATGGGAGCATAGACATAACATGTGAGATCCTGGCTGAAGGCCAATAACCAAGGCCATAAAGAAAGGGGAGGAAGGAGCGCCTAGAGCCAGTTTCCCTGAAGATTACCTGGCTGGCCCTTTGTTCTCACACTCTCTCACCAACTAAACTATGACTAGCACAATAATAACAACTTGGCTCTTCTACTGCTAATTGTAACATTGACACTTCCTAAATACTGACAGTTCCCACTTCATGTAAGTGGATCATTCTGCAGACCTCTATGTAAAACAATTTTTACCTAATGCAAATTTGGCCCTACCCAACCACTTCACTTAGCCTATATAACAAAGGCATACACAAAACAAGACCTTTACCCAACTCATAAAACATACTAAAATGCAGAGGTATTCAATACTTTACCATAATAATAAATGAATTATGAAATGAAAGGCAAAGATGATGATGAAGTATGCACAGTACTATACAGTAAAATTGGCACAGATGTGTAGCATGTTGCCCCTTCCTCCCCTCACATTAACCTAGCCTTTATCGCTAGTGATTGGCTGTACAAGTTTTTTAATGAAGCTTTTGATAGATGTTTGGACAGTGGCTCTTTTTTCCCTTCTGTATCTGATGATAGCAAGCAATATTATCCTTAACTAATCTTTGACTTAGAACTTTGAATTCTTTCAAAATTCTTTATATAAAGTCAAATTTGCATAACGAGAACTTACATAAAACAAGAACTGTCTGTACTCTTTCTCTTCTCTTAAGCCCAATTCACAGAGTTTCCAGAGCTTCTCTGTGTTTGCAGTCTCAGTCGCTGAAAGCCTTCAGTAGTATCTGTGTCTCCACCAACACGGTTTAATCATTTTGACTGAACTGACAGTAACTAATGCATTTGCCTAATCTTGATTTTTGGAAAGTTGAAAAGTTGAAGGAATCAATTCTCTTGATCATCAAAACTGTTTCTTTTTAAATAAAAACATTTAGGAAAAATAACCAAATAGATTAAAAGAAAACATTTAAACCAGCGATTGTGTTGTTCTGGGAGTCAAAGTTAAGTCAAAGAATATCCAGAGAAGATTAAAAAAACACGAAAACCTTTAAAATTTCATCTCTTGGGGCAAGAACTTACCACCGGTCATAAAGGGTTATAACATAAGCAAATTAGAGGAGCAAGGAAGCAGCTACCTGTCTGATTTATGGATGGGAACAGTTCATGACCAAACAGAGAAGTTCTCTAGAAGTAAAACTGGTAAATTTGACTACATAAAATGAATAAGTCAAGGACCTCAAGCCTATGCCATTTGAGGACCAATTGAAAGACTGGGAGACGCAGAATCTCAAAAGGAGGACCCATGGGGAATGTGATCGTTGTCTTCAAATATCTGAGGGATGGTCACATGGAAGAGGCAATGGACTTCCTCTGTATGGCCCTGGAGAGGAAATCTGGGAGTAATAGATAGATGTCACAAAGACTTGATGTAAAACTTCTTAACAAACAGTGCTATTCAAAAGTGGAATGGGCAGCTGCAAGAGATGATGGGTTCCCCATCATTGGAGATCTACAAACAGAGGCTGAATGTATAATGGAAATTGGGGGTGGGAGGAGGAGAAAGGTAGTAGGATATAGTGAAGTGAGAGCTGGCCTTGAAGTCAAGAAGACAGGGAAAAAAAGGAAGGAAACAGGAATTTATTAAGCACCTACTACGTGCCAGCTACTGTGGTAAGGGCTTTACAAATATTAACTCATTTGAGCCTCACAGTCAATAAAGAGTCAATAAGTATTTATTAAGCACCTACTATGTAGCAGGCACCATGGTAAGCACTGGAGAAACAAAGCCAAATAAATAAATAAAGAGACAATTCTTATCCTCAAGGAGCTTACAATCTAATAGAGGAAGATAACACATAAAAGGGAGGTAAAAAGCATAGGCGAAGGCACCCAGTAGAGAATGGTGGAGAAGTTAGAGAAGTCCCAAAGCAGTGGAGCTTGTTGAGAAATGAGATGTCTGGGAAGCTACATGGCTTAGTGGATAGAGCACCAGCTCAGGAGTCAGGAGGACCTGAGTTCAAATCCAACCTCAGAAACTTGACACTAGCTGTGTGACCCTGGCTAAGTCACTTAACCCTAATTGCTTTGCCAAAAAATAAAATAAAATAAAAAATAATAGCCGACATAAAAAAAAGAGGAAAAAGGGGAAGCTAGGTGGTACAATGAGTAGAGCACCAGCCCTGGAGTCAGGAGGACCTGAGTTCAAATCTGGCCTTAGACACTTGACACACTTACTAGCTGTGTGACCTTGGGCAAGTCACTTAACCCCAATTGCTTTGCTTTCCTCCTCCAAAAAAAAAAGAAAGAGAAATGAGATGTCTGAATGGAGCTCTCTTCTTGAATAGAACTTTGGAGAGAACCTGGGAGGTGGAGGCTATTATGATCCTCATTTTACATTTGAGGAAATTGAGGTAGACAAGAGTTAAATGACTTGCCCAGGATTGCTCAGCTAGTAAGTGCTTGAAGCTGGATTTGAACTCAGGTTTTTCTGACTCCAGGTACACGCTTTATCCACTCTATCACTTAGCTGCCCCAACCTGGATTCCTGTTCTGCCTCTGATACGTAATTCAGCACTTTAGAGAACTCCCTAAGTCTGTAAGTTACAAAGAAGACATCAGCTTCTCTTAGTAGAGGAAGTTTCCACAGACCCTCATTCCAGTAAAATCGCAGGTCCAGGCGCCCTCTCTAAAAGTTGATTACATTAGTTGGATGCTGATGTCCCTTTCAACTCTGAAAGGTTGTGATTCCATGAGTTAGGCAGAGATTGTTTTAAAATCTTATTTATAAGAAGAATTTTTCAAAAATCTTCAAGACTCTAAGATTTTTGTTGAGTACCCATGATGACAGTTAACATTTAGCAGAGCTTTAACTAAGATAAGACAACAGAGGCTTTGTTCTGAGGCGCTGAAATCTGTAGAGCACCTAGGGAATCACTCCAGGCAATGTTTGCTCCTTTTGGGAGCTGCACCATAAGTAAACTTCTCCATACTTGACCTTTCTCAGAGAGAGCAGCCTCACAGAACGTCTTCTCTCCTGCCCTAATAGCAACACCTCTTCTCAGTCCTCAAACCCTAGCGACAAGCAGGCTTTCAGTGGTGTAGAAAATTCAAGGTGTCTCAGGGTGGGCTTCTTCCTTCCTTGCCATTTGCCAGGTGAAACTTCAACCCCTTACCCCACTGTTTCCTGTTTGACTTTCCAATACCATCTCTCCTATACATACGTATATTGTATTCTATTCTACAATAGTATTCAATCACATTCATATATCATAACTTATTCAGCCATTCTTCAATTAATGGGCATCCCTTTAGTTCTACACACACACACACACACACACACACACACACACACACACACACACACATACATCTAAGTCAAGTCTGACTTTTCATGACCCCATGACCACTGGCAAAGATAACAGAGTGGTTTAACTATTTCCTTCTCTAGCTCCTTTTACTGATGAGGAAACTGAGGCAAACATTGTTAAGTGACTTGTCCAGGATCACACAGCTAGTGTCTGAGGCCAGATTTGAACTCAGATCTTCCTCTATATGTATGTATTTATATACATGCGTATGCACATGTACATACATTTATATATATGTATGTGTGTGTATATATACTGTACTCGAAATCTGTTGCATTTATGTAATGTTTCATTATTCATTTTTCAATGAATATTTCAAATATTCATTCATATTTTATTCATTCATGTATGTTTCATCAATGATCCTCTGGAGTCATGAAAGATCATTGTATTTTTCATAGTTTTTGCAGCTTTCAAAACTGTGTTTACACTTTAATATCTAGATTGTGTATTCATTTGGAGTTTAACTTGGTTTAAGGTATTATCATACAAATTGGTCTGGTTCTGCTAATTTCATTCTTCATCAGTTTGTAAAAGCCTTCAAAACTGATCATTTTGTAATATTGATGTTATGCTATAAATGGTTCTGATTCTGTTTATTTCATTCTGCATCAATTCATATAAATCTTTCCATGTGTCTTTGAAATCATCTATTTCCTCCTTTCTTATAGCACCATAATATTTTATCACATTCATATACCGTAATTTATTCAACCTTTTCTCAATTATTGGGCATCCATTTAGTTTCCAGTATTTTTACCACCTCAAAAAGAACCACTATAAATATTTTTTATTCACATTGGACTTTTCCCTATTTATTTGACCTCTTTTGCATTTAGGTTTGCATAGTATAGTTGAGTCAAAGGGCATGCACTATTTAGTGCCATTTTGTGTATCATTCCAAATTTCTTTTCATAATAGTTGTAACAGGTTCACTAATGGTGCATTCATTTGCCTGTTTTCCCATAACTCCTTTAGCATTTTCTTTTTTCAGTCGTTAGCTCATCTAATGGTTGTGAGGTGAAATCTCAAAATTACTTTAATTTGGCTTTCTGTAATTAGTAGTGATTTGGAACATTTATTAATATTGCTGTAGATACTTGGGTTTCTTCCTTGGAGAACCATTCATATCCTTAAACTTTTTATAAATTG
This sequence comes from Phalanger gymnotis, assembly GCA_028646595.1. Lineage (NCBI taxonomy): Eukaryota > Metazoa > Chordata > Mammalia > Diprotodontia > Phalangeridae > Phalanger > Phalanger gymnotis. Next base: position 10,205 of record JAQQSZ010005172.1, read on the forward strand.
GGGAATGGATCTTACTCTTATTAACTTAAATCAGTTTTTCATATATCTTGAAGGTGAAACCTTTGCCATGAAAACTTGCTACAAAGTTTTTCCCCAGTTAGCTATTTCTCTTTTAGTGTTAGCTGTCCTGGATTTATTTGTGCAAAATCTTTAATGTAATCAAATGATCTTTGAGATTTTCTCTATCCCATGTTTCTTTGTGAATTTTTCTCCCATTTATAGATCTGGTGGGTATTCCCCCCCCACCCTTTTCTCTAATTTGTTTATGATATGGTCTTTTATATCTAGATAATGTATTCATTTGGAGTTTGTCTTAGTATCAAGTGTGAAGTTCTAATCTAAAGCTAATTACTATAATATTGTCCAATTTTCCCACTATGTTTTTGTCACTTAGTCTTTATTCTAGGAATGGGGGTCTTTATGTTTATCTAATACTAGGGTACTAGATATATTTGTTTCTTCATGTTGTATAGCTAATCTGTTCCACTGATTGACATCTCTGTTTTAACTACACCAATTGTTTTAAGAATTATTATTTTGTAGTGTAGTTTGAGATTTGGCACAATTAGGCCCCTTTCATTCCCACTCCTTTTCATGATTTCTCTTGACATTCTTGACTCTTTTCCTTCCACATGAATGATGCTACTATTTTTTAGTTCTATAAAGTAATCCTTTAGTAGTTTGGTATTTTACCCAAATTACTTTATTTAATATTATTATTTTTATTACTTTGACTTCTATTACCCATGAGCAATTAATATTTTTCTCTCTTCAATTCTCCACATTCCCAATTAATGTAAAGTGGTTTCAGTTGAATGACGTTAAGAAAAAAAAAATTCTTTTAAAAGATCCAAATAGCTGGGGACAGTAGTACACCCTTGTAATCCCAGCTGCCAAGGAGGCTGAGGCTGGTGGATAGGCTGGATTTCTGGTGAAGTTCAGAGCAGGGATAAAGCTGACTGGGCGTCCATACTAGGTCGGTAGTAATAAGGTGAGCCCCAAAGAGGGGGAGGAGCAACAGGTTGCCTAAAGAGGAGTGGATCCAATAAAATGAAGCTTCTTTGCCAATCAGTGGAGGGATTAGGCTCATGAATGGACAGTGCACTTCTCTTTCACACACACACACACACACACACACGCTCTCAGAATGCTGGTCATACCCTCAGCTCTATTTTGTACTGGCGACTCCTTTTCTTGGAATACATGTCATGTTTCCTATATCCTTTACAAAGAAATAAACAAGGGTTATCTGGGGCATGTAGTTTATTTACTTTAAAAAAGAGGTTTATAACATTTTTTGGCCAAAATTACTAAGCCAAAATTCCAGTATATTACTTCAGATATTCTTGAGGACTCTTCTCCATTCTCCAATGACCCCTTCAGAACCACTACTAAAGTATGTTTCTTGCATTATTTGTAGCTTTCAAAATTAGCTATTGGTCCATCTCAGAAATGAAATTCTCTTGCTTTCAGTTTCCATTTGATCCTAGCACTGAGTACATCTACCTTGGCAGGTCATTTATTACCTTTGTTTGCACAAAGGAATGGTTGATGGCAAAGAACTCCATGGAAGGAAAAAGTAGTATAGGCAGTACTACTCTCGTTTGGAAAGGGAAGCAAGAAGGGCAGGTGTTCTGAAGGTGGGGAAATGGGGATGCTTGAATTAAAGAGATAACTTTTGACCCACCATGAAGAATGACCTATGGGATCATTCTAATTGGCCACTAACTCTATAGGCTAGGGAGTAATCTGCCAACTCATCCCATTGTTTCACTCTCCAACCCTACTTTGTGCCTTCCAGATGACCTTGAAGTATAGGCACCTGAGGACTGAATACCCCAGGTCTCAAGAGCCATCAAAAATAGATCGGCAAACAGAGAGGAGCAGTAGTGTTTTCCACTGGATGCTTAGACAACTAAGAGTCAGAGGTCTTGGTCTCTGTTTTTGGAATCTGAACACAATTTACAATGAGCCAAAGCTACTGTACTCTGTTGCTTTAGTTAACCCCTTGTAAAATGGAGCTAATCATTTTAATTTACAACACATGGTTTTCATAAGAATTAATTAACATTCATAAAGTTTAGAAGTTCACACCATGATTATTAAAACTTGAACTAAATGATAGGGTTTTTGAATAATGTGGGCATATATACACATATCTGTTAAATACACTGAAATTTCTGTGTGTGTGCGCATGTGTGCATGCGTGCGTGTGTGTGTTGGGTTGAGAAAAGAGATATAAAAAATGGAAACGCAGCACTATGTGTTTATAGCTCTACTACATACCTGTGGCTATTATTCACTAATGCAATCTTCATACAAATACTATATGACCTGGAAATTCCTTGCCTATAATTGCAGAGCTTGATTCATGAGGGAAAATGACTGTTAGAATATAATAAGCACTCAGGTGCATGGTCTCCCAATGTCTGCTGCCATGGCAACCAGTTTCCAACAAGAAAACCAGGAGGCACCTTTAGTCTTTATGGGAGTTGCTTTCCTGCAATGTAGAAAAGAGATTTCTTGGTTTTTAGAACTTAGTTTAATGACCCAGAAACCTATGGTGAGTCACATGGACAATCTTTTTGAATGAGTACTACTTGGGCTGTTCCTAAATTCTTTGTGAGTCAGATGGCCTGGGTATTTAGACGCACTAGTTTAGTGCCTTGGACTTGGAAGCATAGTTAGAAGGAGGAATGATAGGCAGGGTGAGCATTTATGAAGCATTCCCCGTGTGCCAAGCACCATCTTAAGTGCTAGAATACCAATATAAGCAAGCAAGACAATTGCTGCCTTCAAGAAGCTTACATTCTAATGGGCTAAGACAAAACATTGAGGGATCCTGGGAAGTGGTAGTGGGCATAATGAAGAGACAGTCAAGAAGTAACATGGAGGCCAAACCTTGCCTCTCAGAACGAAGAGATGCAGGGGTAGAATCCAAGATTCTGGGGAAAGGGATAAGGCTGGCTGAAAAGACAACACAGTGAGGAGGAAAGTGTGCTTCCCTGAATGATGACACTCTCAGGCAAATCCCCAGTCACCTCATTCTGGTTACAGTGCTGTTTTGAGACCATAAAAATGCCAGCTTTGTGGTGCAGGTAGAAAGGAAAAAAAGACTAAACTTTAGGCTGTGTTCATAAAATGAGAAAATCCGGGTTGTAAAAGCAATGGTCCGAAGGTGACACAATGGCCTGTTTGAATCATCATATGGTGTTTGGGGTTGATTTTGTGGAGTTTGTTTATTTAGGCTGAAAAACACCTATAACACTGGCTACTCTGACCTTCACAACCTGGAAAGCCAGGTAGATTAGTTTTCATTCTTCCCCCAGCGTTCTCCAGTGTGGTAAAAGGGGTGGAGGTGTCTAGCTCTCCACAAATAGCTCCAGCCCCTACTGATGTTCTTCCCACAATTACAGGGGGTAGGTCCCCTGTCCCTAAGTTCCATTAGCCACTAAGAGATTAGCACTTAGACAGAAATATTTATTTTAAACAGTATAATCACAAATATCTAAACTTACTCCCTGTAGTAGGAAGGCCAAATTTATGATCTCAAAAAGGATCATATAAATATCAGAATGGTTCGAAATCGATGGGTATACAGAATTCTCCAAGCAGAAGGCATCCAAAAATTTATTCAGGGCCCAGAGCAACAAATTAGCGAACCAACCTCCCCATTCCAGTATTGTGAACACAAGCCTCCAGGCCCAGTAGGCCCGCCTCACAAGAGTAGCCAGGAG
>JAQQSZ010005173.1:0-13941 GCA_028646595.1 Phalanger gymnotis
AAGAAAGAAAGAAACGAAGGAAGGAAGGAAGGAAGGAAGGAAGGAAGGAAGGAAGGAAGGAAGGAAGGAAGGAAGGAAGGAAGGAAGGAAGGAAGGAAGGAAGAAAGAGTTGTGTTGCTTAACTGACCTGTTCTAGTTGGGTTCCCCATGGGTCAGTTCCTACTACTACTCATAGAGGTTGTTTGTCCTTCATTCTCTTATCCTTTGTTCTTTTTCTTTTTTTTTTCTTATCCTTCATTCTCAAAGAGGACCATGACCTCAGGGAGGTGATGCCATGACATGCAAGTAAATTGGATTTGAGTGAGGGAGGGCTGTGCAAAGTCACCAGCCTCACTTTCTGGCTCCGGTGGCCAGATATAGGTCAGGATAACTGGAGATGGCCCTGCACCTGGAACATAGCAGGTGCATCATTTTGAATATCGACTGGCTGACATTCCAATAGTGCACTACTTATATAATGGCAGCAGGGTGCAGTAGATAGAGCACTGGAATTAGAGTCAGGAAGAGTTGAAATCTCATCTCAGATGCTTACTAGCTGTTTGACCTTGGGCAAGTCACTTAGCCCTACTTGCCTCGGTTTCCTCATGGAAAACCACTCTAGTATCTTTGCCAAGAAAACTCAAAGTGGCATCATGAAGAGTTGGACATGACTGACCAACAGCACTTACATAATACTCACTTGCTTGTTTGTCTCAGACCTGGGATTTCATTAGTGAGAACTCCCAGTGTGGAAATTTCTCCCATGGATCCAGATTAGTGTCTTGCCTTTGGGAATTGCCTGTGTCATTAAAAGATTTAATGATTTGCTTACAGTTCCAAGCCAGGGTGTGCCAGAGCTAAGACTTATAATACTTAGATCTTTGTGCATCCAAGTCCATCTCTTTTTCCCTTACTTTACAGTGCCTCTCCATCCATATCATCCAAAGAACATTCTATTTTGTAGCATTTTAATGTTTACAAAGACATCTCCATTATACTCTTGAGAAATAGGTAGTGGAGGTCATATCATCCCCTTTTTATGGAGGAGTAATTGAGTCACAGAGTGGGCAATTGAATTGCCCATGGTTACCCAACTAGTTAGGAAAAAGCAGAACTTGATTCCAGGTCTTCTGACATCTAGGCTCATGACATGGTTAACTCAGATCTATCTAGCATAGTGATGGTGATTGGCTGAAGAGAATTCCTCTTATGGAGCAAGGCATGATCTTTGGAGACATTCCTCTTTGAAGAGGAACATAACATGTGCCCCTTGGTAAAAGATCTGCCAGGACCAATTACTTGAGTAGGTGAGGTTAAAACCCTAATTAGCCCAAGTTATTCAAATGGTTCCATTGTCCACCTTCCAAATTCTTCTGCATGGAATTTCCCTGCCCAGATAGCCAGGCTCATTTTGACCTCTTTGACATCTTTTACCCAAATTGTTGAGTACATCACAGATCTCTTGTGCTTAATTCTGTTTCAATGTGTATATCTTAGCACCTAGCGTCTTCTGCCTCAGCTTTCTCACTTAATGTCACTGATCAGTTCAGATTCTAAAAGTATGGTTTATAAAGACAGCCTGACATACTGGATCGAGTGTGGGTCTTAGAATCAGGTGACACAGTAGATAAAGCATTGAGACTAGAGTGTGGAAGAATTGAGGTCAAATCTGGTCTTGGCTTGTGTGATGCTGGACAACTCACTTAAACTCTGTTTGCCTCGGTTTCCTTAGCTATAAAATTAGGGATAATAATAGCACTTACCTCCCAAAGTTTTTGTGAGGATCAAATGAGATGATATTTTTAAAATGCTTAGCACCATCCATAGCCCATAGTAGGAGCTTAATAAATGCCTGTTCCTTTCCCTTCTCTCCTCAAACACTCCCCTTATGTTCTTGGACAAGTCTCTATGAGTCTCAATCAACTCTACAAATTATTTACTAAGACAGAAGTTGAGAGTGTCTGGCTTTTTGAGAGCATTCTTACACTGGGAGTTCCCAGTAAAATAACAGATCTTTCACATTCAGAGAATGCATTTTACTTAGAATTTTTCATGGCCTAATGATATTTTGTGGCATTCATGTGCCATACTTTGTGTCCGTATTCTCTATTTGATTGGTCCTGACTTTGTTTCCAGTTCTTTAACACTACAAGATGTATCAGTATAAATATTTTGGGGTGTATGGGGCCATTCTTTCTTACCCTGACCTTCTTAGGATATACAGAAAGAAGTGGGATTTCTGATACAAAAGCTATGGACAATATTATCACATTTTTGCATGATTTCAAATTGCTTTCCACAACAGTTGAGTCAATTTGGAGGTCTATCAACAGTCTATTAGGCTGTCTATCAACAAACAAGACTTTCCTCTCACAGCCTATTTCCCCCTACATTCACTATGTCTAGTCTGGGTCATTTTTGACATTTTTCTAAGTATAAGGTGATTTTTTTCACATTTGTCTTCTATATTAATAATAGTTTGGAGCAATCTTCCATTTGGTTGTTTATAATTTGCATTTTTTTGAGAATTGTGTACTCAGAACTTTTGGCCAATTATATATTGAATGACTCTTGGTCTTAAGTATTTGCATTATTTCTCTATAAATCTTGGACATCAGACTTTTATCAGAGGCCTTTTATGCAAAGATCTGTTCCCAATCAATATTTTCCATTCTTATCCTAATTATATTTTTTCCTATAAAAGTTTTTCAATTTCAAATAATCAAAATTATCTGTTTTGTCTTTTCTGAGCTCCTCTATCCTTTCTTTTGTTAAGAATTCTCTTCCTCCACTATATTTGCTTGACTATGCATTTATAACACCCTATTTCAATAATTAGCTCATTTTAAGCCTAGGGAGAAATAGAATGGCTCCTAAGGTGCTCCTCATTCCCCCCCTCTCCAGTTTTAGGGGATATATCTTAAACAAACAATTATGAGTTCAATCACATTTGCTCTGAGCTCCCAATTAAGAATAATTCTAATATTTAGGCTCTCTGTTTAACTTACACTTACATCTATATCTGTTTAACTCTTGGGCTCTTTGTGGTTAAGGCAAAATTCAATTTACTGGAAATGTTTGGGTAATGAAACCGAAAATTATATTGTAGTGTCTGTAGATAGTCAAGCACTGGGAGATGATTTGAGGAAAGAGCCAACCTTGTCCTGAGATTTCATTCAGCCTAAGCCTTCTGCTGCAAGATGCCTATAGGGCCAATTGCTGTTCAGTTATTTCAGTCACGTCCATCTCTTCATGACCCCATTAGGAGTTTTCAGGGCACAGATGGTGAAGTGGTTCACCATTTCCTTCCCTAGCTCATTTTATAAATGAAGAAACGAGGGTTAAAGTGACTCACCTAGGGTCACACAGCTAGTAATTGTCTGAGGCCGTATTTGAACTCAGAAAGATGAGTCTTCCTGACGCTAGGTCCTGCACTCTAACCACTGTGCCACCTAGCTGACCTAAAACTAATTAACTTCCTTGATATCACCCTTCTGTACCACAGCTTAATTCTATTTTTTTTCAGAGGTGTGATAGAATGGCCCACTATTTCTTCTAACGTCCTCTGTCAGACCTTCAGAATTTGTTTCTCTGGTTTTGAGATAGCTCCTTCCTTTTATACTAATTCCTCAGGAAGTAATCAAATCTCTCACACTCAGGGATTTGATTGATTAAAAGGGGTATATAGGTCCTGTTCATAGGCAGTTTAGTTTAATTGGGTCAAGAAATGTTCCTACCTAAAAAAAAAAAAGGTAATCACTTTTAATTGGGTGGGAAAATCAGTGAAGCCCCACTTTTGCTTACATAGGTTTTCTTTTTTCTCTTTTTCAATTGAGGAAATGGAAGGAAGGGGGTGGGTGGGACTAAAGAGATAGTAGCCAATGAAAAGAAAACCAGGGTACTAAAGCATTAAAAAAAATGCACATGAGATCATAAGGAAGGACAGGAAGAATGGCAGACAATTAGGATAGCTTGGAAAGTTACATGTTGACTTTATTACATATTTTAAAAGAAAAGTAAAATAAGAGAGGTTCACAATCCTCGTATAAGCTTCTTTTCCTATTCTATTATGCATACAGATGCACTCATTTTATTTGATGTTCACGTTTAGAATTTAAAGAAAAATAATTGTCCTCCCCGCTGTAGTTTCCAGTGACACCGTCTCTATTTTATGATATGACCTTTTGCATTTTAGTCACATATCGTTTTAGAGCTGATTGTGGCCTATGATGTAAGGCTCAGATTTTTAACCTCAATATTTTTTGGTGATACTTTATGAGTGTGAGTTTTGGAAGACTACAGTCTCTGAAGAATCAAAGTTGAGGTTCAGCAAAAGGGCAAAGGAATGAGACATGGAGGGCATGAGCAAGATGAAACCCATGATATCAGGGAATTACCAAGAAGCAGTGTAAGAGAGGTCATCAAATAAATGTTGTAGTTGTTTATCCTTCCTTCTAGAAAAAGAGAAATGATATCAGGAGGGTGAGGTCTTGACTTGCAAGTGAACTGGATTTAAGTGAGGCAGGTCTGTGCAGAGTCATCAGCCTCACTCTCTTCTTCAGAGTCATGGGAGCCCAGTAGCAAGACATGGGTCAGGACATGGCCCAGATGCAGTAGGAGACCCTGGCCTTTTGAAGTCAAAGTCTTCCCCAGGTCTCAGTTTGTCTGAGGCAACACCCATTCAGTAATTAAAGGCTAGGTAAAAATTGAGGCAAAAGATAGCCTAATCTGACTTCCTGAAAGAGTCTCTCTGGGGTGGGGAGGGGGAGAAAGGGGAATGGGGTGGAGAAGATCTTCAGAGTTTCTGTCTAGAATGAAACAATTGATGTTTGCACCCACTCTGAGCCATGAAAACCCAAACAATGAGCGAGTGAGGCTTGGGCCGAGACTTATTATTGGCTAGTTAGTGAGAGCCAGAGTGATTTGGATTTAAAGGCTTAGAAAAGGAGCGCCTTTGAATCCCAGTGGACTTTATCAGAGCTATAATTTAAAAAAAAAAATCATGGATGATAACTACATGAGACAAAAAAATTGTCTCAGTTTTTTCAAAAAACAAAACAAAACAAAAATAACAATAGACTGAATAGGGAAGAAAGGGGAAAAAATCTAGCCCCCAACCCCAAGATATCTTGCAAAGTATAAGGGATCAAAACCACATGTAAGGTTATCACTTCTCATGTGGACAGAGGGAGGAAACAGCAGCATCAAATAAACGTATGATTAAAATCAAAGAAGCACAGATCATGTGATGAGAGTGAGAGACAACTGTCAAACAGCCTGCATGCCCCATTGGTATCCTTAATGTGCAAAGAAAGCTCAAGGAAGGTCACCAGCATGGTGGGTGAACTCCCATTGGGGAGCTTGTGTGAGACATGGATGAGAGTGGTGCCAGGGGTCAGGCATGGGCGGGTTGGGATCTATATCACTCCCCAAACTGATCACATTCAAGATTCATTGGCACATGAAAATAAATAGTGTCTGCAGGTGTTCTTAGCTTTCCTTGGATCCCTTTGACATTCTGGTGAAGCCAACAGAGCCCTTCTCAGAATCATGGTATCAAATGTGTATAAAATACATAGAATGATAAAAGGACCTAATTATATTGAAATGGTATCAAAATATTAAGAAAACCCTGGTGGAGTTTCAATAAGGTGGAAAATGCCTTCTCCTCTATCAACCTCCCTTGATCCCCCCCCCCCAATTCCTTCCAACTAGAACAAATGTCTCTGAATTCCCATAGTAGTTTATCTTTCTGACTGTGACACATAGCACCTTCTTTGAGGACAATGCTTGGGTTCTTTGGCCTTTGTATTATATATCAAGCCTAGCCTTCAACCTTGCACACAGAGAGATTGTTGACCAGCTAATGGACAGAATGACTGTCCCCTGGTTCTAGTCTTTCCCTAAGACATGCCCAGCCATCCTGGGGAAAGGGGGAACTTTAGCTTCCCCCTGCAGTTACCCTCCTCTCTTCCTGAAAGGATGGTTTCTACCAAGATTGTCTACAATCTTGATCAGGTAGGTGAGAGAGGCTTTAAGACTGAAGTTTCTTTCTCAGAGAAATATGTACCAGTGAAAGACCACTAACCCAGTTCCAAGCCTGTCTCTAGGACCTAGAGAATGCTTTCTGTCTGACTAGGCAATCATTCTACATGGGGATGCCCTGCTGATATCACTTCTCTATTTGTCAAACTCTTTTTCCTTGTGCTGAGGGTTTTCTCCTGCCCCTCCTTTCACCACCTTCTCTGAGAGACCATCTAGAGAGAGCCTCCTCCCACCTGACGATTTCATCTGTTCTCTCTGTGGAGAAAAGATCCTCCTCAAAGACAGACTCTATGTTGGGTCCTTCTCTCATTGTCTTTACTCATCTCTAGGTTCTTCCCGTTCTTTCTCTGGGTTTGGGGTGGGAGGAAAAGAGGTTTATTTGTTTTTCTGGGATTTTTTTTGGAGGGGGAGGCTTTAAATACAAATGTTTTCCATGTTCCTTCATCACTTGCTTTCAGAAGTGATAAGCTACTCATTGAAAAGGCAGGGACAAATTGTTTCACCAGTGTAGACGAGTATAGAAACACTTAGGAAATATTGCTCTCATTGAAATGAAAGGCATGCTAAAGGGATCCAAGATAATTTTTACATTTTTTTTCACATTGGCTTAATGAGTCATCGCACACTTATTTATGGCCTACTATGTTTCAGTCACTATCCTAGAAACTAGGAATTCAAAGAAAAAAGATTAGTCCCTGCCCTTAAAGAGTTTACATGTAATTGAGAAAGTTGGGGAGCTGGGGTGTGGTAACCTTTGTTTGCAATCTTAGCTGGCCAGGAGGCTGATCTCTGGACTTTGGAAGTTCTGTGATGCAATGCTTGCCATCAGTATGATGAGCTCCTAGGAGCAGGGGCCTCCAGGTTGCCTAAGGAGAGATGAAACAGTCCAGGTCAGAGAAAGAGCAGGTCAAAACTCCTGTGCTGATTAATAATGGGGAAGGAAGGAAGGAAGGAAGGAAGGAAGGAAGGAAGGAAGGAAGGAAGGAAGGAAGGAAGGAAGGAAGGAAGGAAGGAAGAATAGAAGGAAGGAAGAAAGGGAGTGGGGAAGGAAAAAAAAGAGAAGGAAAGGAATAAAAAATGGAGTAGGAGAAGGGGCCCTGGAAGAGGATTCAAATTTCAGCTTTACCATTGACTTCCTATATGATCTCTGGGCCTCAGTTTTCTCATCTATAAAACAAAATGTTCCCTTTCAGTTCTAAATCAATGTCCTATGCAGCCCACCACACCACTTCCTAGCCATCTGTAAACCATGCTGCTGTGAGTACCCTTGCCTCCCGTTCCAACTTTAGGTCCCCTGTATGTATTTTCTTCCATTATTAAACTGCAAGCTGCTTGAAGGCAGGGATTGTCTTGCTTATTTATTTGTTTTTGTATCCCCAGAGCTTAGCATGATACCTGGCACATAGAAAGTGATTAATTAATGTGTTTCCATTCATTCAATAATCAAGTCACATAACCATTTTGAGCTTACATGCTATATGTTGTAAGGTACATACTTTCTATGACATGATGGTCTTCTAGTTTTGTTTTGTATTTTTTCCAGTAGCTCTTATGAAATAGTTTTGTCAAGATTATCAGACTTTGGGCTACTGAGTTCAATTATTTCTAATTCTTCCCTAATATTTCTTCTTGACATTCTTGAAACTTGAAACATGGTGACAACCTACTATGTCTGGAATCACCCAACTTTGGGATAGTTCAATTGTCAGGAAGTTTTTTTTCCCCTGATATCTAGGCTTAGATTAACTCACAACTTTTACCCACTGTTCCTGTTTCTTCCTCCTGGGGCTAACAAGCACTCTCATAATGCCTCTTCTAGGTAACAGATTTTCAAATACTGGAAAATAGCTGTTGTGGGTTTTCCTAAATTTTATCTTCCCTATACTAAACACCCCCTCTTCCTTTGGCTGATCCTTTCCTAGCGCGGACCAAAGGACCTTCATTATCTACCCTATTCTCCTCTGGCCAGTCTTCAGTTTTCACTGTCTTGCCCAGAAGATGGGCCAGAGAAATGCACACAGTATTCCATGTGTGTTCAGACTGGGACAACCTATGGCTGGACTTTTGCCTCCGTATTTTTGGAGCTAGGCTTCTTTTAATTCAGCCAAGATCACATTAGCTCTTCAGGATTCCGTACCCTACCATCAACTCATCTTGGCCTTGTAGTCCACTAAAACCTCAAGATCTCTTTTTCCCCAGACAAACTGTTGTCTAACCATTGTAGCAAGATATACTGTTTTTCCTTTTCTTCTTTCTTTGGGGTGGAGAGAAACAGAAAGGCAAATGTTTTGTAAATCAGAGATGTGCTCTTGCTTACAGGTTCAGAGTTTATTTGCAAGGAATTTATCTCCTTGTATGCTCACCAGAAAAATATCATTTAATTAATAAGCCTAATAGCTGAAGTTATTTGGATCAATAACACACAAAAAATGAAGGAAGCAAGAGCTGACACAGCAAATACTGAACTGTCTGCGGAAAAGGACGAGACTTTTCTTTTAAAATGAGCACATTGAATTCTACAGGAGTACTAGAAAGAATGAGTGTCCAAATGTTCCCAATGGTTTCCTGGAAGTCAGAAAAATGGCAGGAACAAAATTAGCTGCTTTGATTCATTGGTAAGATGCCACTGAGTCAGTAGAGTTATTACTATTATTATTTGTTAAATGGCTGCAGAGTCTGTTTTGAAATGAATTGACCATCTTGCAAGCTAGAAATTTGGCTTTTGTTAACATGGATAGTGACATAACTTTAAAAAAATGTCTTTCTAATTTTGCCCTCCCTCCCAACCTCGTTCTGACCAGATAGCCCGTGGATCAGCCTGATTCTTTCCTTAGTCTGACTCCCATCTCTCTTTTACTCCAAGTGCCGCTGAGGAGCTAGTTGTGGGAGAGCTTTTAGATGGCCACCGATATAGAGATTTCACATTAAAAGAGAAAAGATTTCCTATGGTTTGGATCCAGAGTGGCTGTGGAGAGGCATAAAATTGGCAATAAATAAGAAAGTTCAAGTTTTCTCTGAGTTGAACCATAGCCCCATTTCTAGAGGCCACAGAGTAGGGAGCTGCCTCCAGCTAATCCCATTTAGGTGAGATATTGAGTTAAAGAAACGTGTCCTGTTCAATACCCAACTTCCCTCTTGAGTTCGGTGGTCAATGTTACCTAGGAAAAAGATCACTGCAATTCATTAGTTGAAGTCAAACCAATATTTTTTCCACACCCAAGACAATTAGGATTCCTATCTGTGGGCATGGTTGGTCCAGGGATTATTCTTTATTTGAATTAGCCTCAAAATCTGTTTTAAGGGCTCACCCTAGGGGACCAGCCAAAATTGAAAGCCCAGTAGAGGTTGAACTTTAGTTAAAGGTCACACAAAATCCTACTGGATGCCTTAGGGGTTGCTTAAAGGTGAAATGAAAAGCCAAAATGAAAATTGAGTTAATCCTCAATTTATGAGGACTACCTCTCCTAACCAGGCTGTGGGAGGTCTGATGCTCATAAATTTGTTTGGACTTATCTGTGAAGAGTCTCTGTCCCCTCTGCTAAGGACCTAGTCTGCCTGTCAGCTATTACACACATAGCGAGTTCCTATGTGCTAAAGATTTCCAAATGAAATTGAAAATTGTTTGGGGGTTTATTGGACCCATTTCTGTAAAGATCTCACCGTCAGACTGATTCTGCTATGGCAGAGAATGCATGGAATGATACCCAAGAGACCAGTTAGGACTAACCAGGTGACATCTTTAGAGACCTTTGTTAGAAAAGGAGGAAACATTTTTCTTCCAGTCTTGTTCTCCCTTTTTCTCCCAGGGTCTGAAGTTATAGTTTTTGGTTTGTGTGTATGTTTGTCTGTTTCTATGAAAATTATAGATGTAGTCTTTCTCCCAAGAGTATTTAGACAATTGATAGAGTTTGATAAGATCTCACATGGAGAAGAAAACATAGAAAGAGGGCTGGAGGATTCTCATTGTGGTTAGGAGGACACAGATATGCTCCTTCCAAATATCACGATCAAAGGAGAATATTGAGGTGAATATCTTACCACGCTCATTCAATGAATGAATGAATGAATGAAAAAGCATTTATTAAATGCTTATTATGTGCAAATCACCGAGAACATAGAAAAGTAAGATAGTTACTCCTCTCAAAGAGTTTATATTCTAGTGGGAGAGGTGACATAAATAGGAGCCACCAGCTGCCAGTCAGATGGAAAGGCTACATCATTCTTGGGATACAGTGGCAAAGCAGATGGTAATGCATCTTTTTGAATGTCATTTCCACTGATAAAATCCTGTCAGTTTCTAACGTTGTACCATTTCACATTGTCAGGGACCTTTGTGGTGGGAACTTTTTTTCTAGGTTTTTGTTAGTTGTATTCATAGCACCTACTGAAGTCAGACTATATCTTCACTGGAGTGACTTCTCAGGATGATGGCTGTGGAATTGGATTAGAAACAGGACTTATATTTTGGAGTGGGTGGGTATGAGAGTGTTGCCTATTAGTAGCAGTTGGTGTTGGTGGTGGTGAAGAAGATGGTCCTCTTCTCCACAGTGATTGCTTTTCCTCCATATATCTATTCAATTAGTTGATTTAAATAAGCATTTATTAAGCTCATACTTTATGCCACACCCTGGACATAGGGATAGGAATAAATCTTGGACCTATGATATCATTGAGATAAGGAGCTCCCAGGTAAGGAAATGTTTTCTACCAATGCAGGTTGGCATCTGCTCTGAAATAGTCTTAGAGTTGCCTAGAGCACTGAGCAGTGAGGAGTGACATCGCTCAGGGCTAACAAGTATTTCTAGAGGCAAGATTTGAACCCAGAATCCACTGTGCTTTGCTCTCTCTAGGCACTTTATTGACAAAAACAAGAGTCCCTACCCCCAACAAGTTTGCAGTCTACTGGTAAGCTATGTTAGTATGAATTTTCAAAATAAATTACTTTTGGCATACATTGTATTTTGGTACCGTCTTAACAGCCAAAGTGGAAGGAAATTATTGGTGAATATTTCCAAATGGAAGCAGATGTTTGGATAAATAGAAACAACTAGCTGGGGGAGGGGTGGGACAGGGGTTGGAGGATTCTGAGTTAACCAAATATTTTTCAAAAGCTTTCACCCATTTTCCTTGCAAAAAAAAAGGCTGAAAAATGGCAGTGCCCTCAATGTGCTCTTCTTGACCTCTTTGTAGCCTTTTACACAGTAGATCATCCTCTTCTCCATGATATTCTTTTCTCTAGGTTTTCATGACATTCCTCTTTCCTTTTTCTCCTCTAACCTCTTGACCACTCCTCTCAGTCTCTTAAACACAGATATACTCCAGGGCTCTCTCTTGGGCCCTCTTCTCATCTTCCCCTATACTACACTAATTGTTGTGCCAATGGATTCAATTATTACATTTATGTAGATGATTCATAGATTTAGTTACCCAGTCCTGACTTCTCTTCTGCTCTGGAGTCTTGTATCTCCAACTGTCTGCTGGCCATCTCAAACTTAATATCCATAGGTATCTTAAATGCCCCATGTCCTAAACCGAATCATTATCTTTTCCTCCACCCAAATATCCCCTCCTCCCTGCTTCCCTATTACTGTCTAGGGTACCACTATTCTTCCAGTTAGAAGACACTCCTTTCATCCTAGGGGTCATCCTTGACCCCTCTCATTCTCTTACTCCCCATAACCAATCTGTTCACAAGCTCTGTAAATTCTATTTTTGCAACATCTTCCTACATGCTTCCTTCTCTCCTCTGACACAGGCCACTACCCTGGTGTGAGCTCTCATCACCTCCCATCTGGACTATGACAATAGGCTGCTGGTTGATCTCCTTACCTAATTCTCTTTCTACTCCGGTCCTTCAAAGAGGTCTTTGTAAAACTTCAATGGCTCCCTATTACTTCTAGAATCAAGTATAAAATCTATTTTGCTTCCAAAACTTTTCCCAACATGGTTCATTCCTAACTTTCCTGTCTTATTTTACCTTAATTCTCCCTCTTCCCATATACTCTATGATCCAGTGATATTGGCCTCCTTTCTGCCCCTCACATACAATACTCCATTTCCCAACTTGTCTCTTTTCATTGGGTGGTGCCTACGTATGGAATGCTTTCCTTCCTCTTCTCCACTTTTGGTTTCCTTGGCTTTCTTCAAGTCTAAGCTCAAATCTGATTTTCTGCAAGAAGCTTTTGTCAGACTCCATGTGATTGTCTCCTTTCTGAGATCATCTCCATTGTACTCTGTATATATCTTGTATGTGAATCTCTCCCATTTGAATTTGAACTCATGGAGGGCAAGAACTGGTTTTTGTCTTTCTTTGTCTCCTCAGAATTTCACATAGTGTTTGATAAGCACTTAATAAATGCTCACTGGTGTCTTAACTATCCTCACAGAGAAAATGCTTTTCTTTGCAAAGTTTATGGGTCCATTTAAAGTAGCCAAGGCACAGATTATAAAGTGAGATATAGGCATCGTGATGAAAAAGCATAATAAGCATGTTGAAATTAATGTGTTTCTCAGAGAGGGAAAAAAGTGTTTTGGGGTGTGTGTGTGTGTGTGTGTATGTGTGTGTGTGTGTGTGTGTGTGTGTGTGTATGTGCATATGTGTGTGTGTGGGTATGAATGTGGGTATGTGTATGTTTCTAAATAGTGGATAGAGTACTAAGAGTCTGGAACTTAGAGTCAGAAAGACCTGAATTTAAATCCAGTTTCAGACACTAATTAGCTGCATGACTCTGGGCAAGTCACTTAATTTCTTTCCACCTCAGTTTCCCCATCTGTACAAGGAAAGAATAATTGCTGTTGTGAGGATCACATGTAAGAGTATATGTAAAGTACCTCACAAACTGGAGGTGATATATTAAGTATTAAAATAATCAACAATGATAATGATGATGTGTTACAAGTCTCTACATACAAAGCTGTCTTGCCAGTGTAGACAAAGTAGGATACAAGGGTATAACAAAGAAAAACTAATGATAAAAACTAACTCCCTAAAGGACTGCATTTGAAAGAATGTGCCAGATTCTCTGTCACCTCCTACTTCTCTCCTGAGAAGAGGGAGCTGCATTCCACATTTTATTCTCTGGAGCTAAGCTGTGCAGAATGTCAATACCAGAGAGCCTGCTTAGATCTCCTGAGTGAGAAAGGTGGGCCAGATAACCCAAACTGTGTGTTTGCCCTTTATTCTTTACATAATGTCTGATCCAGCCAGATGTCATGTGTAAGAAAGTACAGCAAATATGACCTTCACTCTTGTCCCAATATTTCTATAAAATACACACCATAACTTCCAGATTATCCACTTTATAGCCTGTTCCCCACATGTCCCTAGGGGTTTTGGGTGAGAAACCATATTTTCTCTCAATGCGCCAATGACATTTTATGAAGTATCTGCTATATGCCAAGTACTGGGCTAAGTGAGGGCATTATGAATGTAAAGGCAAAATTGTGCCTGCCCCAAAGGAGTTTACACTCTAAATGAGCCAGATTTGATTAAGCAGTCTGGTGTAGTGGAAACAAGGTGGAATTTTTACTTAGCTATCTTGGGTTCAAATCCTACTTTTGCTAAATGATTTAAAATCTTTCTTCATGACAGTTTTCTCAATAGTGAAAACAATGCATCAGGCTGGATGATGTCTAAGGTGTCTCCCAGCTTTAAGTGTATGTTTCTACTATCTGATACTTTGTAGCCACGAGATCTGGGGTTAAGTGAATCTTATGGTATGCAGCCAATTAGCAGAAATGATTTCCTATTCCATCTCCCATAGCTTTTTGGTGCCCCATCTTCTCAATTCAATTAATAAATATGTATTAGGTGCTTACTATGTGTAAGACACGGTTCCAAAGGAACACAAAGCACAAATCCAGAGCTGGACGTGACCTCAATGACCAACCGCTTTATTTTATAGATGAGAAAACTAA
>JAQQSZ010005175.1:0-13940 GCA_028646595.1 Phalanger gymnotis
TCTTATCCTCTTCCCTTCACATTTCCCAGTAGGGCAAGATAGATTTTTACACCCAACTGAGTATGTGTATTTTTCCCCTCTCTGAGCTAATTCCAATGAGAGTTCTACTTCTACTGGAAAAGCTCTTTTTGCACATCTTTTATGTAAGATAATTTACCCTCTCTAATTCCCCATTCCTCTTCCCAATACATCCCTCTTTCTCACCCCTTAATTTTATTTTTTTAAATATCATCCCATTATAGTCAATTCACACCGAGGTTCTCTGTCTATGTACATTCCTTCTAACTGCCCTAATAATGATAGTTCTTAGGAGTAAAAGTATCATTTTCCCATGCAAGAATGTAAACAGTTTAACCTTTCTGAATCTCTTATGATTGCTCATTCAGGTTTACCTTTTTATCCTTCTCTTGAATCTTGTATTTGAAAGCTGATTTTTTTTATTCAGTTCTTGTCTTTTCATCAGGGATATGATAAAAGTCTTCATTGTGTCCATTTTACCCTGCTTGTTTTTCTAGCCTATTTATTGACTTTTAACTTTATGTCAAAGCTCTGCTCCTGGGGTGGCAAGGCCCTGTCACAAGTTTCAGGGGTTTTTTGTGCTGCTATTTTTAGAACTAGTTCTGATGGTCAGTAAGTTTTCAGTCCTTCCAAGGTGACATGATCTAAGGAGAAGTGTGGTCACTGCACTCCTGGCCTGTGCTTTGATCTGTGAGCAACTCTAAGTGCTCTTTTCTGCCCTGGAACTATGATCAGTGTCCCCACTCCTCTGGGGCCACAAGCCACAGTGCCCCTCCCTCACACAGAGACTGTGAACCTTACCTATGTATGGACAATACAACAGAGTCCTACAGCCAGCGCCAGCAAGTATCCCCTGTAATCTTATTCCGACCAGTTGTTGACCTCCTTAGCATCCATGGACCGACAGCTCTAGAACTTTCCGCTGCCAGTGCACAGGTCCCCAAAGGGTGATGGTTTGCCAGGGCACAATCTGAACTATACTCTGCTCCACTCTTAGACCTTTCCTGCCAATCTTCTAAAGTTGTCTTGGGCTGGAAAATTGTTTTACCCTGAACTTATATTAGTTCTACTACAGAATTTGTTTTCAGGCCTTATTTTAAGAGAGCTCAGGAGAGCCTTTGCCTTTACTCCATCATCTTCATGACACCTCCATCTTTGTAGTTTTTTAAAAAATTCAAAACTGGTTGGATCTTGAGAATGTGATAGCTTATTATTTTCCTGACAATATTCTTTCCCAAATACTGCATGACAGGTCTTCAAAGATGGATTGTAGCCGACCATTCAGGCTACTATTTAAGATTTTGTAATTAGATGCTGATGTTAACAGTGAACTTTAACACTTTATCTTATCTTTACAATTTTTCATACTTCAATTGGATTTCAAAAGAAGTACATGGAAGTATGAGTGTGGTAGTTTTCTTCTTAAATTACTCAGTTATTTATCTCAATTATCCTTTTTTACTTTCTCTACCTTAGAATGTAACTTTCTCCCCACATTAATATTCAACTTAGTTTTTTATTGCTTAAACTTCCTTTTCCTCTATTCTGTGAAAAAAGTGCCTAATCTTATTTCTAATATTTTTATTTTTTAAAGGTCTTTATTTACAGAAACAAAGAGTGAAAATAAATGTTTAGGAAAGGAATATGTTTAAACACATGGAAGACTCATGTTCAAAGGAACTAAGCATGGTTAGTTTAGAGAAGAGAAGACTCAGGGGAGGATGAAGATAATAGTCTTTTCTAATATTTGAGGGGCTTTTGCCTGGAAGAGGAATTAAGCTTGTTCTTATCCCAAATAGTCGAGTCAACCTTTGGTTGCAAGGGGGGAAATGTAGGCTTGACAGAAGGGGAAAGAAATCAACAACAACCTTACAATTAGAGTTATCCAAGAGTTAAATGTGCTATCAGGGTAATAAGTTATTCCTTACTGAACATCTTCAGGCAAAAGGTAGAAGAACACTTAGAAATGTTATAGAGGGAATGCCTCTATATGAGTTGGACAGAATGGCCTCTAAGTTCCCTTCTAACTCTGAAATGTTCTGATTCTATTATACATAAATAAAATGTGACAGAATAAATGGGATTAATTTACAATTTTCTGACTTACTGTTTTTGCCTTGTTATCTTTTAAGCTATCTTTCTAAAATGCATGTGTAGGTACCTGTTCATGTATGAGGGCAGAAATAGTTACAAAAAAGAATGTTCACGGATTTGAGCAAGCTTGTTTGCATGACAGTATCATGTCATGGTCAGTGTAAGAATGAGTAATGAGAAAAAAAATAGTAGCATAAGGCATTGAGAAGCATGGCCCACCTCTGATTGATCAAGTAAGGACTATCTTGTTTAGGACCCAGAACCTGACTGATCTGAAATTTTGATTGAGCAAAACTCTCATGAAGAACACAGCTATGACATGACAAAATGTTGATGAAGGATAGCTGGCTGATGAGAAACAACATTAATACTGATTATTGAAAGATAAAGATATGAGTAATGGAAAACCAGTGTACAACAGGCCATCAGAATGTGTATAGATACCTGATTTAATCTGAATTATCAAGCCCATCTCCCAATAGGGGGGGATTTTAGCAACAAGGCAGAACCTATCAGCATGAAGGATAGTTGTGTAAGGATTCTTCTCAGATTCCAAGAGGATAAATTTTTATTTTTGTTTCATTCCACTCCCTGCAAATACACACACTCACATAGCTCTGAACATTTTGCATGTGAAGATACTGTATTAATCAATACTTTCACATTACCATTCTGTGCATGGCATCACCTGGAGCTGTTGACCTCACTAGCTGTTCTTGAGGACTGCGTTACGGTTCTAAATGGGATTCCAGAGGTTTTTCTTGGTGCTAAGGAATTTGGCATCTAGGGCTGAAGAATTTTTTTTCTCTTCCCAGTTCCTAACTATATAGGGCTCATCAGGATTATTATAGCCTAGTTTCAGATTAGATAAGCCTTCTTTTAGATTGTGTCAGTTTGAGCATACTTGTTATCTCCTTTAGGTGTGTGTAGAAGAGAGGCCAAACTTTCTTATTTCAATTCAGCTATCATTAAGTAGGTGCACTCTATGTTCTGAACACTGTGCTCAGTCATGAGAATGCAAAAGAAAATGTCCCTGCCTGTAAGGAGTTTACTTTCTATTGGTTGGCAACAATATGTACGTAGGTAAGTCAATATAAAATAAAAACAAAATGATGGTTTGATAAATGCTTGTGGAATTGGCAAGGTGGGCAGCTCACTTCTAACTATGGGAATCAAGAAAGGTCAGGAGTAGGCATTCATAATTGAGCAGAGATTTGGAAGGAGCTTAGATTTCCTTGGAGGGTAGATTGTGCAAATTCAAGGATGGAAAATATGGACTATTGGGTAGGGGAACAGTAAGTTGGCTGGCTTGATGGCAGAATAGAATACATGGAGGGGAGTAGCATGTAGTCCATCAATTAGAACAAGTGATTGAAGACACTTAGAGGTCAGTCAGAAGACTTTTTTAATCTTAGAAGCAATAAGGAGCCATTGAAAGTTCTTGAGCAGAGGTATGGCATGGTCAGACTTGCATTCAGGCAAATAAAGTTGACAGATATGTGGATAACTTATAGGACAGGTAAAAATCTTGATGTAGAGAGATCAATTAGAAGGCTAATACAACCCCCTAGGGAAGAAGTCATGAGGACCTAGATGTTGCACCAGTGGAGCAAAGCGGAGGGATGTGAAAGATGTTTGAGAACTAGAATTGAAAATACTTGTCATCTGATTGTAGATGAGGGTGAGGGAGAGGAAAGAGTTGAGAATGCACTTTGACACCTTTCAGCTCCCATATTTCAGGTATGAAATGCCAAAGAAAAGGTTTAATTCCTTACTTCAGTCTCTAATCCAAGTTTATATCTTTAAATTTTTGATTAAAACTCACTTCTTCCAGAAATACTGATATTTAGTAACACCTAGCTTCTCTATTTGGTGCCCTTTTAATATGTGTTAACCCAGTTTATACTACAGTTCAAATGCCATTGTTATCTCCCTAAGAGCAAACTAAAAACCACACATTCTATGCTGTACTAGGAATGTGTTAACCTGAATGTTCTTTGAATTTAGTGGGAAACTAGATGAGACTTGGAAATCTTGTTCCTAAAGATCCTTGTTGTGTCATTCACTTTGACAGGTATCCTAATTTCACTTACCTAAATCAGAAACATGTTCTTTAGTAACTTAATGGTTCTTTCCCCCAAATAGATTGTAAGCTTCTTTTGATTATGTTTATTACTCTAAGAGTCTTCAAGCTTCATGGATCAGATACACTTATCAGTAAAAATGTTTTGAACATTCATCCCCAATGTGTACATATTTTCTTATTCACAAATGTATATATGTATTATTGTGCTAATAAATATATACATTGTAAAACTTATACAAAATAGATATATTAACACTATAAAGTAATATTCTATCAAGATATCAATAGGGAGCCCCTGGAGTTTATTGAGTTTGGAAGTGCCAGTCACACCTGGGGTTTAGGAAAATATTTTGGAAGCTGAACAGAAGATACTTTGTAGAAGGGAGAAACTTGAGGCAGAGAAATCAATTACAAGATTATTACTATAGCCCAGACTACTGGGAATAAGTTCTTAAACTAACATAATTACTGTGTGATAAAGCGATCGCTATGACTGATTGGTTATCTGGCATGAGAGAGAATTAGGAGATAAGCATGAAACAAGTTGGGAGCACAGTTGACTAAAAGTATAGTGGTGCCCTAGATTGTAATAGGGTAGTTTGGAAAAGGCATGAATTTTGGGGAAAGCTAATCTAATCAGATATGTGACATAGACTGACACATATTCATGCCTGCTTATTCCTTGTGACTCACTTTATTCCACTAAAAATTTGAAGGGATCTAAGGGCTCTTAATCACTGGCCTCTTCCCTTGAATTCATAGCCTATGAGGGATAGAATAATGGAAACACTCAGTGGGAGGGTTGGCAAGAAATTTTAAATTTTTTTAGCAGCTACTATTAACGTTTATGTCGCAATTAAGTTAAAACTGCTATGAGGGGTAAGTGCCCAGGTCAGTCACAGCAGACCAACAGCATGAAGGGGAGAATTGGGGAGTGTTAGTTGATAATAGGTAAAGGGTGTTTTCAGTTATGAGAAAAGGCCACAATTTGCTCTTGTGTGGAAGACAGAATGATATCATTATCCCATTATGACTGGCTAATCCTATATTCCTTAGGGTCATGTCACAGGCTCATGGGAGAGCATTAGGCTTACTTTGGAGATTACTGTTCTCATGCATCCCATCGTAGCATCTAGTACTTATTAGGTACTAGATGGATACTGGAGGATGCTAGACAGGTACTGTAGGATCTCAAACATTATCATTGACTGACATGATAACAGCAAAGCTAACAATAATTCTAAGATTGTTGGTCTATACTCAGAGTTAGGCAGAGCCCTTACAAGTACCCCTGCACCACACCAATGTTAGAGGTTCAGTCAGGGGATCTGTACTCCATCTGAGCTAATATTAAAGTTGGAGAAGACAGTCCCTACTTTTGCACTCCCCTTTGGAACAAGTGACATTGACAAACATTTTTATACTCTTCCTCCTTCTTCCATTAAAAATATTCAAATGTGCTTCAAGTTCAAGCCTATATGCAGGAGTAGAAGGATCCTTGTCACTAGAGGTCTTTGAGGAAAGGCTGAATGATGACTTGGGAACAATGTGGCAGAAGGGATTCATGGTTAGGGACAGGTTGTGTTCCAGGATCATCTAGAATCTTGAAATGCTTTCCTGTTAGGAGATTCTATGATTCTGCAGCTGTCAGATATATTGTTGATGCGTCAAAAAGGCTAAGGGTAACTATGCAACCCCTCCTTACTGTTCACGTAGTCACTCAGCTTATTGTTTGGGTCAACTGAGGTGTTCCCTAGATACCTTCAAAGATCATTCTAGCTTGGAAAAAAAGATGCGATTTTTGTTTTTTTATCTAAAATGTTTTGTGCAGTAAACATAGTCTGTTATTAGTTTATGAGTTTGCATTTCCCTGGGAATGGGTAACAGTATGTGGTCTGGAGAGAGATTAACTCAAGATGAAAAAATATAATTTCTTCAGGCTATCTCTATCTTGTTAAATCTAGTGCTGAATTTCTGCTGAATATATTTAAATTTTTAAAATTTTGTTTTGTTCAAAGAAGTATTAGCTTGCTCTTCTTCATTCTTTTTTATTTTAGGCTTAAGGCAAATGTGAACCGAGCTCAAAACTCTACTCTGTTATATAGCTGGAAGAAATCTGGTAAAACCTTCCACTTTTCAGATCATTTCATGGGAGTCTTAGTGACTGTTCCAGGGTCACACATGGGCAGTTAGGTAGTATAGTGGAGAGAGTACAGAAAGACTCAGTTTCATGAGTTCAAATCCAGCTTCAGACATTTACTTGCTGTGTGACACTGGCAAGTCATTTAACTCCGTTTGCCTCAGTTTCCTCCTCTGTAAAAATGAGTCAGAGAAGGAAATAGCAAGTCACTCCAATATCTTTGCCAAGAAAACCTCAAAAGAGGTCACAAAAAAATTGACATGAGTTAAAAATGACTAAACCTAAACCCTACACATGTAGTAAATAAAATAGAAGAGAGTGTCAATTCTTTGATGGAAGGGACGATTGTTCAGATATCTGAGCAGCACAATTGAAACAGCATTAAGCACTGGGATTTCTCAGACTCTGTTCTGTAAAATCCTGGCATTCTCTGTGATGCAAATGGGAATTCTATAAACATGATGACAGCATTATTTCCCCTTTACAATTAATTATTATTTATTATGCATATCAAGAAAACTTTCAACTTTCAGCAATTCCGTGAATGAAAATATTCTTAATTTCTATAGTTTTACTCTCATTTTTCCTTATTCTCCCAAGGAATGTCCCATTTTCCCAGGCCTCCGAGACCAGCATCCATGGGTTCTAACCTCTCTGTTTGAAGGGCTGAGGGAGAGTTCCTCCCTAAACGTCCATTAAAAGAGGGTGACCAGCCAAGTCATCTCAGCATTTTTCACTTGGTTGCATTATTTTGTTCTCTATTATTGCACCAGGAACCTCAACAGCCTGAGAGATCACATCAACTTTGGTATTTCCACTATGTCAGGACTCTCTGCCTCTGCCCCTGTGATTTCTCTGGAGGGCAGAGCAGAGAACTCTGCCAAAAACTACCATTTAAAGAAATCTTCCAGGGCAGCCATTTCTTCATTTCCCTTGTGACTGTACTCCATTAAATTTCTCTGTAATACTGCCATGTGGGAACCATCTCTCTTACTTCACCCTTTCAGCATCTTTTCGTGTGTTGTTTTCCCTCTCATTCAATTGTAAGCTCCTGGAGGACAGGGGCTGTCTTTATTTTTTATATTTATATCTCTAGTATTTAGCACAATGCCTTGTACATGGTAGGCACTTAATAAATGTTTATTGACTGACTATTAAGTGTTTCAAGCTCCAACATGTTCTGTGGTCAAATATGTTTAGAAACTGATAAGAGTTCTTGTCAGAACATTTTATAGTATTCTGAGGAAGAACAAAACAAAACAAAACAACATCCCCACTATGAAGTTGGTAAAACATTTCCCAAAGCATTACTATCCCATGAAATTAAAAAGTACAAAATAGTAGAATCTACATGCATTAATCATTTCTCTAACGGATTTAGTAACAAAATGTGTGGCAATGAGTGAGGAGACTCAGAAGAATCAATGTTTAAAATATTTAGGAATATTTAACAGAATTTTCTTGGTACTTGCCTTCTTATCTATTCAACAAATTTAACAGAAGCACATACTGTAGGTGATGTTTAAAATTCAGTCACAAATTTGTGCCAAGATCCAAAAGCATTGAGATATCAAAATTAACTTTATGCCAACCCACAAAATACATTGAATTTTTGCCTCTTCATTCCAGATAAGGGCATTTAATTAATAATGGGGTATAATTCCTCATGTACCTATGATCCTAAGAGGAGTGAATCAAAAGTGAAATCTGAAATACAAGGCATGCAATGCAGAATAAAAAGTTTCTGAGTCTCTAGGCCTGGGTCCAAGTCCCAGCTTCCTCCTCCCTTCCCTACAATGTCTTATGCCATATGACCTTGGGCATGCTATACAATACCTCCGGGCTTCAGTTTCCTTATATTTAAAAGGAGAGGTTTGATTTGACCTCTGTACTTCCAGCCTCAATACTATGAATTATTAAATTACAAAGTCCACTCACCATCATCTTACCATCAACAAGACCTAGAATTGTCAAAGAAGCCTAGACAATTCAGAATTGTCTCAGATGTGTAGAACTATGGAGCTTGTGATATATTTCCCAAAACATTAATATATCAGCAAAGCAGAGGGTGCAACACAGTAGAATCTGAAGTCACCACTCATTTTTCTCTCTGTTCAGTTTTCTGCCAGTGTTCATGACAAGGAGTAGAAAGACTTAGAAGAATCAGTGTCTGAAATATCTCAGAATATTTACCAGAATATCTTAGAATACATAACAAACAAACTTTTCTCAAGAATTGTGCTCATAGAGGATGGAGGTTTGCTCCAAACATTTCTGAAAGGTTCAGCTAATCTAATATTCTATTTGTGTGGCTCAAGTTCTAACTGTGTTTGCCTGAAATGTTTCGGTAATTCCTGAAACTTTTGAGTTTCAGCAGGTGATTTGTGAGGAGCAGATTGCACTCCCCTGAACCAAAATCTAACAAGCACCACAAAGTGAAAATAAACTGGAGACACTTGAAATAAAAAATCACTTCAAGAAATCTAAGCTGTTTTTTTTTCTCCCTTCCACTTTAAACCAGCTAAACTCCCAACACATTCTGATCATCTCACCACACTGTGTCTGAGCTGGTGACAACTGATTCATGTGTACATTTGCATATCCCCTCAGTGCCAGCAGCAGAATACAAAATGGGTCCTCCTGCTCTGGCAGATGACACAGCACTGGCAAATCAGGAGGAGCTGTCAAAAACAGCTGTCCATTAAAAGAGTTTGCTGAAACAACTAAGAGCTGTTTGAAAATGCTAGGTGGTAGAATTTAATTGGAGCAGCAACTGTTCAAAATTAAGATGAAAAGGACCAGTCTGTAAATGTGCATTTTTGACATGTTAAAAATAATATGTAGTCAGGGTAGTTTTATGTGCTATGAAGTTGCCCAATTTTTCTTTTCTGCCAATTTTGTGATGACTGGGTCTGCAGATGCATCTTTATAGAGGACTCAGAACCAAAGGTTCAAAAAAAAATCAGACATGCCCAGGTCCTTGACATGTTGAGAAAACAGGAAAATCATATTAAATTAGTGGAAATCTATTCTCGGTGAAAAAACTAAAACTGACAGTTCTAGAGATAGAAAACTACTCCCTATTTAACTATTGCCTAAGCAGAGCTTAGGGATGGGCAGCAACATTGTATCCATTCATACTTGGGACACGGGTTTCTGCTAAACCATTTTTCTGTTGGGCAAGAAGTCATGACATTTCTCTTATATGTGATTCTAGACAATATAGAGGAGTTAAATCACCATGGCTTGCTTAAGCTTTGCCTTTCCTTTTAAGGATATCCCCAAAGAGGTCAGATGTACAAAAAATAGAGAGGACTTAATCATGATTCCTTCAAAAACATCTGTGTTGTAACTATTCCCATTCATTAGGAATAAAAAATAATTCTAATATCTCTAACACAAGAATTTACTTTCTGGGCAAATTCACAATCTTAAAATAGTATTTAGGAATCTTAAATGCATAAAGGACTAAAAAATGTCAGCGTAGAGTTTTCACCTTCACCTCTACATGTTTTTACAAATTATCTATGGTAGGAAAGAATCTTAGAGTCCAACTTCATTGGCCTCATCTGAGTCTTGTCCTTTTTAATTGTAACCTATAAAAGGCTTAATCTAACTTAGGCTTCTTCTGTGAGTAGAGCAAAGATGGTGGCATAAGGAAGCAATCAGCTGAGCTCTACCAAAAAACTTTAAAATCATGTGTTGAATTGAATTCTGGAGTGGCAGAGACAAGAAAAGGTCAGAGTGAGACATTTTTCCAGCCTGAGACAACCTAGGAGGTCAGAAAGAGAGATCTCTGATAAAAGAGTAGAGGATAATT
Source organism: Phalanger gymnotis (assembly GCA_028646595.1). Classification (NCBI taxonomy): domain Eukaryota; kingdom Metazoa; phylum Chordata; class Mammalia; order Diprotodontia; family Phalangeridae; genus Phalanger; species Phalanger gymnotis. Next base: position 10,159 of record JAQQSZ010005175.1, read on the forward strand.
TGGAGCCAATGTAGGCAAAATACCAGAGGTGAGATGAAGTAGTGGTGACAGAAGCAGCAGCAATTTTGGGAACTTTTGGAAGATGGTAAGAAATGATAAAGAGATCTAGCAACTGGTTAGGAAAAGATTATAGAGAATCCTTGTGTTAGCATTAGGAACAGGCAACTGCATTGCCTTTGCAAGGGTAGAGAGGAGCACTTTTGGTCAAAAGGGAGTGGAAACTCTGAAGGGCAGAATCACTTCTAGTACTAAGAGATCAGGAGCACTTCCCGGGTAAGGACAAGAGGACAGTTAAAGAGAGTAGTAACCACACCTCTCCCCAGATCACACCAACTTGGAAGCACCAAAAACTTTCAAAACTCCAGAATTAGCTCTGAAAATAGCAGTACAAAAAGCCTGAAGCTTGAGACAGAGTCCCTACAGGCCCCTTGACAGCAGGAACTGAGTCTGAAGTTGACATAAAGTTCCAAACTAACAAATAGGGTGGAAAATTTAAAAAATAATAACAACAACAACCACAATAACAAAAGAATCTGACCATAAAAATCTACTATGGTGACAGGGAAAATCAAGATGCAAAGACAGAAGACAAGGAAATCAAAACAGCTACAAGCAAAACCACAAAGAGTAGCACATGCCCAAAAAGAATTCCTGAAATAGCTAAACATGATTTTCTAAATCAAACAAGAAAGGTTGAAAAAAATAGGTAAAGAGATGAAAGCAAAGAAGAAAATTATGAAAAAGACAATAAACAATGTGATAAAGGAGGCACAAAAAGTGCTGAAGAAAAAAACAACTAAAATTGGCCAAATAGGAAAAGAAGTATAAAAAAAATCACTGAAGAAAATCATCCCTTAAAAATTGGACAAGTGGAAGTGAAAAATCTGATAAATCAAGTAACAATAAGACAAAGCCAAAAGAATTAAAAAAGAAGAAAACGTGAAATATTTTGGGAAAACAACTGACCTGGAAAATAGATTTAGGAGAGATAATTTAAAAATTGTTAGATTACCTGAAAGCAGTAATCAAAGAACATCATATTTCAAGAAATTATTGAAAAAAATACCCCAATTTCTTAGAAATAGTAGGTAAAATAGAAATAAAAAACATCACTTCCTGAAAGATATCCTAAAATTAAAACTCCCAGGAACATTATAGCTAAATTCCAGTGCTCTCAAGGTCAAAAAGAAAATACTTTAAACAGGAATAAAGAAACCATTCAAATAACATGGAACTACAGTCAGGATTACAAAAGATGTACCAGCTTCCACATTAAATAAGTGAAGGGCTTGGAATATGCTCTTCTAGAAGCCAAAAGAGCTGGGGTTATAATCAAGAATAACCTACCTAGCAAAAATGTGATTAATCCCTTAAGGGAAAAAACAGATATTTAATGAAATAGAGGATTGTCAAGCATTCCTGATGAAAAGAATAGAGCTAAATAGAAAATTTGACTTTCAGATACAAGACTCAAGAGAAGCTCAGAAAGGTAAACATGAAAGAGAAATCAAACTGTTCTGTATAGGAATATGATACATGTATTTTCTAAGAACTTTTTCATTTAATGGGATACTTAGGTGGATTGTACAAACAGGGTGCATGAGTGAGCTGATTATATCATGATAATTTAAATAAATGGATAGGGAGCAAGAGGGATGACCTCAGAAAAAGGGGATGAGAGAGGAAGAATAAGGAAAATTATCTCAAATAAAAGAGTTATGTAAAGAAGAATGTTACTGTGAAATTGAAGAAAAGAGTGGCAGATAATGCTTGAATTTCACTCACATCTAAATTTGTTCAAAGAGAATACATATATCTATGCAATCAACTGGTAATAAAAATCTCTCTTATCCAACAAGGAAGTAGCAGAAGAAGGGTGATGAAAGGGAAAGCAGATAAAAGAAGGTAGTGATCAGAAGTAAAACAAGCTTTAGAGGAAAGGCAGGATAAAAAGAAAGAGATAAAAGATTAAACAGAAGAAAATAGGCTGGAAAGAAATATACAGATATTAATCATAACTGTGAATGCTAATGGGATGAACTCACCCATAAAACAGAAGCAGAAAACAGAATGGATTAGAACCCATAATCCAACAATATGTTGTTTACAAGGAAAACACTTGAAACAGAGACACAAACCCAGAGTTAAAATGAATGGCTGGAGCAGAATCTATTATGCTTCAGATAAAGCAAAAAAAAAAGGCAAGGTTAGCAATCATGATCTGAGACAAAGCAAAAAGAAAAACAGAACAAATTAAAAGGGATATACAAGGAAACTACCTGTATCTTAAAAGAACCATAGACAATGAAGTTACATCAATACTAAAAATACATGCACCAAATGGCATAGCACCTACATTCTTGAAGGAAAAGTTAAATTAATTATAGAAGGAAATAGACAATAAAACTGTACTAGCAGGAGACCTCAACTTTTCTCTCACAGAGATAAATAAATCTAACCATAAAATAAATAAGAAAAGTCAAAGAGATGAATGGATTCTTAAAGAATTTAGATATGATTGACCTCTGGACAAAACTGAATGGGAAGAGAAAGGAGTATACCTTTATCTTAGACGTATTTGTCACCTTCACAGAAATTGGCCATGTATTAAGACATAAAATCTTCACAATTAAATGCAGAAAACTAGAAATATTAAAGGAAAATTTTTCATGACATAATGCAATCAAAATTATATTTCACAACGGGCGATGGAAACATGGATTAAAAGTTAACTGTAAACTGAATAATTGAATCCTGAAGAATGAGTGGGTCAAAAACAAATCATGGAAATAATCAATAATTTCATTAAACAGTAAACATTACAAATTTTCTCAATGGGAGGAGAGCCAAAATGGCAGCTGGAAAGCAGGGACTTGCGTGAGCTCCCTACCAGATCCCTCCAAAAACCTATAGAAAAATGGCTCTGAACAAATTCTAGAACTGAAGAACCCACAAAATAGCAGAGGGAAGCAGGGATCCAGCCCAGGACACACTGGATTGTTGCTGAGTGAGGTCTCTCACACACAGAACTAAGAGTGGAGGGAGCAGAGCCCAGTATGGGTGGCAGCAGGACAAACCAGACCAGGAGCAAGGTGGAACAGGCCCTAGAGCCCTGAATCAGTGCACTGTGGCAGTTACCAGACTTCTCAACCCACAAACACCAAAGGCAACAGAGAAGGTCAGTGGGAAAAGCAGCGGGGGACAGAGCGAAAGTTCCAGGTTCAGCAACTGCCCCAAAGCAGTGGGGGAGGTGCAGTACAGAACTACAACTGCATTTGCATCTGGCCCAAGGCTCACTTGGTGGGAGGAATAAAGTGGAAGATCAGAGCAGGAGTGCAAAGCCTGCTTAAGATGTGAGTCAGGTCCAGGCAGCTAGTTTTGGGGGAGGAGGAGTGCAGGTGTGGCAGAGCTGGCTGTATAGAAATAGCTCTGAAAACATCAGCACATCCCCTCAAGCTTGGAACAAAGTACTCTTTACAAGCAGTCATACACTGACGAAAAAACTCAAGGGTCAAGTGAGTTGGCTGGGAACATGGCCAGGCAGCGAAAACGGACTCAGATTCAGTCTCAGAGTGTGGAATTTTTCTTTAGTGACAATGAAGACCAAAACACACAGCCAGAAGAAGTCAACAAAGGCAAAGAGCCTACATCAAAAACCTCCAAGAAAAACATGAACTGGTCTCAGGCCATGGAAGAGGTCAAAAAGGATTTGGAAAAGCAAGTTAGAGAATTAGAGTAAATATTGGGAAGAGAAATGAGAAGGATGAGAGAAAACCATGAAA